>JAOTQR010038043.1:0-15587 GCA_025774065.1 Solanum ossicruentum | reverse complement strand
CTATTGATGGTTTTACATTGAATTTTCTAGCATGATTTCACTCTTGAATTGCATGGTTTTACACTAGCACTACACACGCTCTAAGTATTTGATAAAATGTCCAGTTATGGTTTCTAAAGGAATTGAAGGTCCAATGCATGGGTTATGAGTTGAATGACTATACAATGACTATATGATGATGAAATGAAGGATTATATAAAATGATTATATGATGATGAGACGAATGCATGTATATGATATTATCTCTATAGTGTTGGGGATGATCAAGCCTCACTCGGGAGGTTATAGGCCCGGGTAACCTTGTTTAGGGGTTTGTACTTCGATCGCCTCGCCCGGGAGATAGCAAGACCATGCAACCTTGTTGGGGATTTATGTCCATCAACCTTGTTGGGGGTTTGTACCCATCAACCTTATTGGGGGAGTTTGTACTCCATCAGCCTCACGAAGGGGTTTGTACCTCATGCGCCCCTCCAAGGAGGTGGCAGGCCTTAGATTGCACTAAGAATGACACTCCCTACACTCGTATTTATGTTCTATATAAGCATGACTGTCACGCCCTAAGTCCCGTTAGAGCAGACTGGGACCCATTGCTTATAAGTCCCGGGAGAACCAATATGTATCTATGCGCTTCCTATACATATTAAGAGGGATTTCTATGTTTGACATGTCGTCAATAAAGTAAATGGTGATAACAAGCCAAAAGGAATTGCATATGACTAGGCCGCTGGGGCCACGGTGTCTATAGTACGAGACATGACTAAACTTTGCTTTACATAGTCTATAAAGCCTCTAAATAAAGAAAAACATCTGATAAGGTTTGGGACAGGCCCCGCTTCAACAAACTGTGCAACAAAAACATGTAAGCTCTAGACATATACAAAGCCCCAAAGCAACCTGGAGCTTGGTGACAGCAACTGAATATCTTGTACTCCTACCGGGGAGATATACTAGCACCTGTACCTGCAGCAAAAAATGCAGGTCCCCCGTAAGGGACATCTGTACGAGATAATATACCGAGTATGTAAGGCAGGAAATGTTGCATATGAAGTAACTACTTAAATGAAACTATACACTGGTGCAGCATAAGAGACCACCTTTAATTGTACTATGGGATCATGTACTTTATGTTCTTTATATTAATTTACCTTTACTGTAAAATCTATTCACAGCTGTAAAACAAATGACCAACTGATCAGTGGTGAACTGTATCGGGTTCGTCCCTAGATAGGTTCTTTCTTGACCCATAGGGCTACCACCAATCAATAAATAATATATCGGGATCATCCGTGGCAAGTTTCTTCCTTAACCGCTTGGGATACCACCTGTGATGGGATCGTCCCTATCCAGGTGATTCTAAAACCCCTCGGGCTACCACCTATCAATAAACAATATACTTTACCTTTCAATTACCTTTGAGATAGTTCTTTCGGTGGTCACAATTTTGGAGCTGTAGAATTGTATATGTAGCATGTGTCATGTAGATAATCATGCAAGACAATATGACAATGAAAAGAGTACATTACACAAATGATGAAATACGTATGAATTGGAACAACTCATAAACTTTATTTCGTAACAAGAACTCATATGACTTGGTATCCAAGCATGTGTGCAGATTTGAAGGTGACTATGTATGGAATCATATGAACATGTAAAAGAGTGGAGACATGGTTAATAGTTGTGTCGAAGTTGGTGAATGCCTTTATGTGCCAAGGAAGGATCTGTGTTTCATGCCACATAATACGGAATCAAGTATCCTTACATACCTCATTATATGACCTTGTTACTACCTCAAGATAACCTTCCCTTCCTCCAAATACTTATCTACAATATAGTTAGTGATAAAACTAGAATTAGAAGCCAATAAATACATCTTGGCAGTCCAATCATATTAGAAAACAATACACGAGTGGCAAGCAGGTGTTAATAAACTCGAGAGTAACCTTTCAACCTTTCCGCCCCCTAATCGTATTTTTATAATGCATATTCTCATGTACACATCATGTGCAGACTGTTTTCGTTCCAAAACAACCTTACAATAGCATACAAAGCACAATGCATAACAATTCTACACAACCTAAAAATGGATAGCATAACGTTACCTTCCTTCGCTACATTTCGACATCGACAATTCCAAACCTATTCCAACTCTAACCAAACTGTTATAGCAAAATTTACACATAAAAGCAGCCTTGAACTAGTCTCAAAATAGTAACAAATCAGTCATTAAGGATGTGAGGCAATAGCCTTCTATCCAACTGTCCACAATTTCATACTAAGAACACAATTGCGATATCATATAAGGACTCACTTTTATGGACTATAAAATGGTTGATCAGCCTTTTAACATTACTGTAAGACCAAATTTTGCTAAATACATAAGTATTACGTCATAATAAAGCCAACAAACAAGAGAAAACCTCTTAATTAACACGAAAAGTGCACAAGAATCCTTAGCATATAAACTGTCCATAATTTCCAGCATGTGTGTGATTGACTTGTTTCTTTGGTTTTCATAAACAAACCATACTAGGTGCATAAGTGCATTTACTTACCTTCAAAATCAAGGTTTAGAGCTTCTTTAGGGACCCTTGTAAGGTTGTAAAGCTTGTCTTTCACCCCTTTAAATGAGAGCAAACAAATATCAAGAAGGCAGATTTTTTCTTGTCTAAGTTGAAATGGATTTGTGTGCTGGTTTTTATCCATTTTCACCTAGCTTGGCCTCCTTACTCTTGACTTTTTGACTATCTTCAACCACATATTAATAAGCTACTTATGCAGCAGCTTGGCCCTTATACTTGGGCCTAAATGGGTCTCCAAGTTGATAGGCTTAGGCTGCCTATTTTCCAACTTTCCCTTCACTTAGTTTGGGCCCAATTTGTTAAGTGTGGTGTGATGTCTTTGGGCCCTTTTTAATATCTTTCTTGGGCTGAAAATATAGTCCATGTGTGATTCTAAAACATGGGCTAAATTCACACCCTTAACACGGACATTATTCATAATCGGACTAGGACAAATTCGACGTCGGGCCTTGTCTCCGTTTAGGTAGCAAATTTAAGCTAAGCAAATAGGTGACTCACCTGCTAGCTTCTTAAGTCCTACAAGCACCTCAATTCTCTCACTTAATTTTAAGTCTGTGATCGCCTCAATACGACTTAGAACTATTTTACACTCGACCCTCATCAGCGTTAGACATACATATTGCCTTTTAACACGAGATTTGATTACTTTTAAAAATTGGCACCCATTTGATCAAACCATGTCATGTTTCATTTGCATTGTACTAGTACATGTAAAATGTGGGGTGTTACACCCTCCTCCCTTGGGAACATTCGTCCTCGAATGTTAGCATAATTGGATAGCTTAACCAAGTTTAAACTTTTACTTGCACAAACTTTTTGACAGCACAAAAAGTAATCAATTAGACGTACCTATTAGTGTCTCAATTCTGCATGTAGAGTCTCCTATTTAGCTTCAAATAGGTAAGGTTACTTTGATTTCATCATGTCTTCAGCCCCCCATGTTATTTCTTCTACTTGCTGGTTTCTCCAAAGTACTTTTACTGAAGCTATATCTTTATTCCTTAGCTTCTTAACTTGTCGATCTAGAATAGCAATAGGCACCTCTTCATATGTGAGGTCCCCTGTAACCTATACATCGTCGATAGAAGTAAGGCGAGATGGATCACCTATGCATTTTCGAAGCATTGAGACATGAAAAACTGGATGAAACATTGAAAGCTCTTGGGGTAGCTCTAGTTCATATGCAACCTTCCCGAACCTCTTAATAATCTGATACGGCCTTATGTAACGTGGACTCAGTTTCCCTTTATTACCAAATCTCATAACCACTATCATTGGATACACCTTTAAAAATACCCAATCCCCTACTGAGAATTCTAGTCCTCTCTTTCTAACATCCACATATGATTTATGACGACTTTAGGCTGTTTCAAGTCGCTCCTGTATCACCTTAACCTTTTCCATGGCTTGTTGTATTAGATCTGGCCCAAGCAAAGTGGTTTCACCATCTTCAAACTATCCAATTGGTGACCTACATTTCCTCTCATACAAGGCTTCATAAGGTGCCATCTTGATACTCGCGTGGTAGCTGTTATTATAGGCAAATTCAATAAGTGGAAAATGGTCTACCCAACTACCTTTAAAGTCCAATGCATAAGCTCGCAGCATATCTTCAAGTGTCTGAATGGTGCGTTCTACTTGACCATCTGTTTGGGGGTGTAATGTTGTACTCAAATTCACTTATGTCCCTAAACTCCTTTGGAAGGACTGCTGAAACTTTGCAGTGAATTGAGCTCCTCGGTCGGATATAATGGAGATTGGGACTCCGTGTAGCCTGAATATCTCTTTTAGGTATAGGTTGGCATACTCTTCAGCTGTATAATCACCCCTAACTGGCAAGAAGTATGTTGACTTTGTAAGTCTGTCAACTATTGCCCATATGGAGTCAAACTTCTGAAATGAACGAGGCAAATCTGTAACAAAATCCATATTAATCATATCCTACTTCCATGTTAGAAGTTTTATACACTGCATATAACTTCCTAGCTTTTGGTGTTCTACTTTCACCTGTTGGCAATTTGGACATTGAGCTACAAATTCTGCAAAGTCCTTTTTCATGCCTCCCCACCAAAACATTCCCTTTAGGTCATGGTACATCTTAGTTGATCCTGGATAGATGGAATATCAGGAATGATGGCCTTCTTCCATTATCCTCTTCCTTAATCCATTAACATCAGGCACACAACCTATTCTGGTAGTAAAGTACTCCATTTTCTGCAATGTCAAAGCCCTTTATTCTACCCTGACTCACCTTTTCCTTAAGTTGTTGTGGAATAGGATCCTTGAACTATTTTTCTTTTACCTCCATTACCAAAGAAGACTCCTCAGCCTTATGCACAATAACCACTTTCTTTGGAGTTTCAAGAAGGAGAACTCCCAAATTTGCTAGTTAATGTAGATCCATAGTCATCCCATGACTTATCACAGATGGATCATCAGTATTCATGATTGCCTTATGACTCAGAGCATCGTCTACCACATTTGCCTTCATCAGATGATATAGTATATCAACATCGTAATCCTTTTTTAGCTCTAGCCATCTTCGTTGTCTTAAGTTTAGGTATTTCTGCTTAAAGATATACTGTAGGATCTTATGGTCAGTATATATGTCAACGTGAACCCATACAAATAGTGGCGCCATATTTTCAAATCAAACACAACCACTACCTGCTCAAGATCATGTGTTGGAAAATTTTTCTCGTGTGGTCGTAGCTTTCTAGATGCATAAGCAATTACCCTGCCATGTTGGGTCAGTAAACACCCTAATCCAACTCCTAAAGCATCGCAATACACTGCAAACCCCTCAATACCCTTTGGAAGTACTAGCACAAGTGCAGAAGTTAGCGTATTTTTCAGCTCCTGGAAGCACCTTTCACATGCATCATTCCATTGGAACTTGGTTGCCTTATGTATCAGCTTTGTTAGGGGAGCAGAAATAGAAGAAGAACCTCCAACAAACCTTCTTTAATAACCTGCCAAGCCTAGGAAGCTCCAAACTTCCGTGGGTGTTGTTGGTCTTGGCCAATCTTTTACAGCCTCTATATTTTGTAAATCAACCCTTATTCCCTCATTAGACACAATATGACCCATGAATGCCACTGACTTTAGCCAAAATTCACATTTAGAAAATTTGGCATACAACTTTCGATCACTAAGAGTCTGTAACACCTGTCGTAAGTGATCTGCATGTTCCTCTTTTGATCTTGAATATACCAAAATGTCATCTATAAACACTATCACAAACACATCCAAGAATGGCTTGAATACCCTATTCATCAGATCCATAAAAACCACTGGTGCATTCGTTAGCCCAAAGGACATAACAAGAAATTCAAAGTGACCGTAGTGTGTTCTGAAAGCTGTCTTGGTATATCTTGCTCCTTCACCCTCGCTGGGTGATAACCTGATCTCAAAACAATTTTTAAAAAGCATTTGGCACCCTGTAACTGATCAAATAAATCATCAATCCTGGGTAGGGGATAATTATTCTTAATTGTCACCCTATTCAATTGTCGATAGTCGATACATATTCTCAATGTGCCATCCTTTTTGCGCACAAATAACAATGGTGCACCCCAGGGGACACACTAGGTCTTATGAAACCCTTATCTAATAAGTCTTTTAACTGCTCTTTTAATTCTCGTAATTCCGTTGGAGCCATTCTATATGGAGGAATAGAAATAGGTCGAGTGTCTGGAAGTAAGTCGATACCAAAATCTAGTTCTTGTTCAGGAGGTAAGCCTGGAAGTTCTTCAGGGAACATATCAACAAATTCATTCACTACTGGAACTGTTTGAAGAGTTGGCGATTCTACCTCCAAATCCCTTACTCTAACTAAATGATATATATACCCCTTAGATATCATCTTTTGGTCCTTAAAGTAAGAGATGAACTTCCCCTTTGGTGCCCCAACATTTCCTTCCCATTTAAGAACTGCCTAATTTAAAATGGAAGTACACTCTCTTATTTCGACAATCCACAGTGACATAACAAGAAGCTAACCAATCCATACCTATAATAACATCAAATTCCACCATTTCTAGCTCAATAAGGTTAGCCAATGTGTCTAGATCACAAAAAGTTACTACACAATCATAATAAACCCTTCTAGCCATAATAGGCTCACCGATTGGTATAAACACATCAAATGGTTTGCTCAATAGTTTGGGTGTTCTCTTAAGCGTCCCAGTAACTAGAGGAGTGATGTATGATAGTGTAGAACTAGGGTCAATTAATGCATATATGTTATGTGAAAAGAGGGATAATGTACCTGTGACTATATCGGGTGAAGCTTCCAAATTCTACCGACTCCTTAGAGCATAAGTGCGATTCTGGACCCCGCTAGAGCTAGCTGCCCCTCTAACACCTTTACCATGGCTCGTAGGTGCCTGTTGACCCCTACCTGATGGAGGAACTGATGATGATGATGCAACAACAGACCAAGTAGGTTGTGCTATACAACCCGTACGTCTCTTCTAGCAATCCCTCATCATATGCCCAGGGCGCACCACACCAATAACAAACATCCGTCCCAACACGACATATACCCAGATGATTTCTTCCACACTACCTACAAGGCTGCCTGGGAGTCATTGTTTGGCCTGCCAAATAACCCATTTTCCGGGCACCTTGCCCTTCACCTCGTTGACCAAACTGATTATTTCGAGACCCCTGAAATTGTGGTGGAGCACTGGTTGCAGTGTAGGAGGATGATGGCCTAGGAGGCCTTCACCTTGGGATGGTGTAAAATGCCCTGTAGACCTGGGCCTCTTGGCCTGCCCTCTTTCTAATTCTTATGTCCTTCTCCTTTGCATCTGATCCTCCAGTTTTTGTGCAAAAGCCTGCATTCTTGCTATGTCCATATCTTTGTTCAAGGAAGCAATAGTGCAGTCTCTAATCAGATATGTATCCAACCTATCTACATATCAGTGAACTCTATCAGTCATTGTAGCAACTAAATTAGGAGCATACCTTGCCAGGGAATTAATTAAAGGCTATACTCCCTCACACTCATATTCCCTTGGTGGAGATTCAGGAAACTGATCTGCACGGACCTCTCGGATCTCAAATGGCAAATAATGGTCAAGAAATGCCTTTTTGAATTCTTTCTAGGTAGTTGGAGGTGTATCTATACCCTTGATTGCTTCCAAGCTTCATACCATAATATAGCCATACCCTTCAGCCTATATGTCATTAACTCGACAGCTTCTGTACCACTCACGTACATAACATCTAAAGTGCACTGAATCTGATCAATAAAATCTTGGGGATCTTCATTAGGATCAGACCCAGTGAAGGCTTGGGGTTCCAAATTAAGAAACTCACGTATCCTTGTACTAGCTTCCCTATTCGTACCACTGGTACACATAACTCGACCTTCCTACCTTTGACCTTGGCCAGTAACTATATTAGTCAATAGTTGGACTGCATTTCTCAGATCCTGCACTATAGCATTGACATGTTGTTCTGGGGAATTTCACTACTTCCCGGTTCATTAGGAGTTTGAGGAGTTAGAGATGTATGTGATAAAGACTCCTCTTGAACTACATCTCATTGTCTCACCTGGATGGGTATACCAACCACCACTTCTACTCCCTTCCCTTTACCTTTGTTCTTCCTGGTTTCTGGCATACTTGCTGTACAAAATAGTGTAAGCGTTAGACACAATCCACCTATTATGCTTAGCTCTACGGCACGATCTAAAGAATGAAAAGAAAGTAACAACTCCTAAATGCCAAGTACCATCCTGCTTATAAATGTGGTGCACAACATATTGATAAACAAGACTCTACATAGACATGGCTTTATAGACTCCCTAGGATTACCCACTCTGATAACACTTCTGTCACGCCCCAAGTCCCATTAGAGCGAACTAGCACCCGTTGCCGATAAGGCCCGATAGAACCAACCTGTATTTATGCGCTTTCTATACATATTATGAGGGATTTCTATGTTTGACATGTCGTCAAGAAAGTAAATGGTGATAACAAGCCAAAAGGAAATGCATATGACTAGGTCGTTAGGGCCACAGTGTCTAGGGTATGAGACATGACTACACTTTGCTTTACATAGTCTAAAAAGCCTCTAAATAAAGAAAAACATCTGATAAAGGTCAGGACAGGCCTTGCTTCAACAAACTGTGCAATAAAAACATGTAAGCTCTAGACATGTACAAAGCCCCAAAGCAACTTAGAGCTTGGTGATAGCAGCTAAATATCCTATACTCCAACAAGGGAGATCTACTAGCACCTGTACCTACAGCATGAAATGCAGGTCCTCTATGAGGTACATCAGTACAATATAATGTACTGAGTATGTAAGGCAGGAAACACTGCATATAAAGTAACAACTTAAATGAAATTATACACTTGTGCAACATCAAAGACCATCTTTAGCTGTACAATGGGATCATGTGCTTTATGTTAGAACCCGTACATCCTCAATTGGCTCAAATTGGTAAAGTGTGGGACCGAATGTAAATTTTATTATAAGTTTAGTCCTTAAGATTTAAATGGTTGTGGGGTCATGTATGTGGCTCCTTTTGATTGGTTCTTATGGATGAGTTGTTGCATTTATATACATGTATATCTTGTACAAGAAGAGGTCTAACACTTAGTGAAAAACAAAAGAGTAAACCAAGAAAAAAAAAGCTGTAAAGAATAAAACCCCTCTCGGGTTCACTGTAGCAAAGGAAAAAAAATTCTGTTTTTTTTTGAGTTTTCGATTATTTGACGCTTCAAGCTTGGTATATTGAATCCCCTAAGCGGCATAGAGGCGTTGGTTGGTCAAGAAAACATTTGGTTTGGCGGCTACGAAGAATTCAAGTCCAGTAAAGGGTTGAAAGGTATGTTAATTTTTAGCTTTTTTTATGTTAATTAAAGGTTATGAAGGTGTTAGGAATGTGTTAAAATGAAGGTAAAACACAAAAATAGGGTTGATTGTTGGTTGAATTACAAATTTCGAATTTGGGATTGAATTGGGAACAAATTTAGATATGGTGATATATTGAATTGTTGTCATGTATTTATGTTTACTTGTCATGGAAATAGTCTTTATGGGGTGAAAGAAGTGTTAGAAAGCTATTTAAGTGTTTACATGAAAGTTAGTTTGAAATGGAGCCTCGTTGATGGTGTAACGTTATGTTTTTAGCGTCGGGAGTTTGTGTTGGGCGTTGGAGTGATGCAATATAGTTTGTGGAGTATATAGGAAGAATTGAATATGGTTAACATGCATTGAATTGTAGGCTGCCCTATTTTTGCCAATTATGTCGTACTAGCGTCTTGTGGTATTTTCAAAATTTATGGCATTGGAGATATTGTATTGAGGTTATAGGTTGTTGTTGTTGTGTTGATTGATTACGTGATCCGAAATAAATTCTCAGGGCAACGTATAATAAGGGGAGATACTGCCAAACTTTTTATAACATTTAGAACTAAAAAGTTAGGAATTAAGGCATGATATGGATATTAATCGTTGGCGTTATTATAATTGTGTAGACATTGGACATTCGAAAGTCTAAGTTGGATTGATCTTACATTGGACTTAGTTGGCAAGAGAAATTGAGGTATGTAAAGGTTTCCGATCTCTTGGCATGAAATAGTACGTTTGGTTTACGTCGAATATTTGAAAAATCCCTCTCCCTTTGCAAATTTGGTTTAAATATAATTTATGTTCATTTTGGCCGATTCTATGATAAACAAACCTCATCCGTAACTCTTGAATATTGGAATCCATGAATAATATTCGTTTGATCAAAAACTAAGTAGTTTGGAAACTCTAAGTTCAATTTATTCCGAAATCACCATTAAATGTGAAGTTGAACAATTTTAGTAAAGAATTCTTAAAAGCATAACTCTTTGATTTCATAGATGATCAATTTGCATGTTACTAATTTTTAGGAACTAATTTTATGCATGTGATTCTCACGACTCTGTTCGTGCCATTTTTGGTCTCGTTCACCGGTTCCCGGGTCGGTTATTTCGTGCGTATGTATAATTATATGTATATATTCCAAAGTAGGTTGGATACGGCGGGTCGTTTTGCCCATGGGCCGGCTTTGCTTAGCTTGGAGACATAAGGAGCTGGGCTTGGGATGGCATCATGACGTGTGAGTGCTGGGCCGAGTTCGCCCCGGCTCACGTGAGTGCATGGCACCGTCGCCTCGGCTCGATAAACGGGCATGATGACCTTTACACATTACGATACGTGAATGCTTGGCACCGTCGCCCTGGTTCACCTATCCTATGACGTGAGTGTGTGGCACCGTCGCCTCGGCTCACTTGGGCTACAGTTGGGACTTATGTTGGAGATGTTGGAGGTTTGAAACTTCTGGTGTTATGCTGTGGTATGGCGCGAGATTGGAGGTCGCCATCGTTCCCGTCCGTTATGCATTGTTTGATGTTTTAAATAGAGAAATATTTTGGTGTTTGCATAAAGGTTTGACTTATATATATTTTAATTGGATTATTATTTTCACTTATAATTCATGCTTTCCGCTTTACATACTCGGCAGGTATTTCGTACTGACCACCCTTCCTTCGGGGGCTGTGTTCATGCCCGCAGGTACCGAGGCATAGGTTAGAGAGCCATCCTCCTAGGATCTCCACCTACCATTGAAGTGCTCCCTTGCCTCCAGAGTCGTTTGTTGGTATTTACATGTTTCTTTATTTTTTGTACTTACTAGTTATGTATATTCGAGGGTATGACGGGGCACTGTCCCATCTTACGGTTTTGTTTGCATGTATATAGAGGTCTGTGGATACATGTGGGTGTGGGATACTTCTCGTGCCATGATTATGTATGTATGATACTCTTGCTGGGCGGTTCTACCGCAGCAGTGACCTTGTCGGCCTGCACATGTGTATGTATGTATATGGATGTTTGTGGTATGCTGGGATTTCTATTTGCAGGGTTCGGGTAGTAAGTAAAATAGAGGAAACTCTGCCGAAATTTTGATAAATCTCTTAGCTAACTTAGTTGTGAATCTGGTTTGGTATCGTTTGGGTACCCAGTCGGCACTAATCACGACCTCTGGGTTGGGTCGTGACACTTTATGTTCTTTATATTGCTTTACCTTTACTATAAAATTTGTGCATGGCTGTAAAACAAATGACCAACTGATCAGTGGTGAACTGTATTGGGTTCGTCCCGAGCTAGATTCTTCCTTAACCCCTCGGGCTACCCCCCGTGATATGGTCGTCCCTGGCTAGGTGATTCGTCCACCCCTCGGGCTACCACCTATCAATAAATAATATATTGGGATCGTCCCTGGCTAGGTTCTTCCTTAACCCCTCGGGTTACCACCCGTGATAAGATCGTCCCTAGCTACGTGATTCTTTCACCCCTCGGGCTACCACCTATCAATAAACAATATACTTTACCTTTCAATTACCTTTGAGATGGTTCTTTCGGTGGTCACAATTTTGAAGCTGTAGAATTGTATATGTAGCATGTGACATGTAGATAATTATACAAGACAATATGACAATGAAAAGAGTACATTACACAAATGATGAAATGAGTATGAAATGGAACAACTCATGAACTTTATTTCCTAACAAGAACTTATGTGACTTGGTATCTAAGCATGTATGCAGATTTGAAGGTGACTATGTATGGAATCATATGAACATGTAAAAGAGTAGAGACATGGTTAATAGTTGTGTCGGAGTTGGTGAGTTCCTTTATGTGCCAAGAAAGGATCTATGTTTCATGTCAAATAATACGAAATCAAGTAGCCTTACATACCTCTTTGTATGACCTAGTTACTACCTCAAGATAACCTTTCCTTCCTCCAAATACTTATCTACTACATAGTATGTGATAAAACTAGCATTAGAAGCCAATAAATACATCTTGGCAGCCCAATCACAAAAGAAAACAATACACGGGCAGCAAGTGGGTGTTTATAAACCCGAGCGTAACCTTTCAAACTTTCCGCCTCCTAATTGTAATCTCCTAATACATATTCTTATGTACACATAATGTACAGACTGTTTTAGTGAAAGAACAACCTTACAACAGCCCACAACGCACAATGCATAACAATTTTACACAACCTAAAAATGGACAGCATAACGTTACCTTCCTTCGCTACATTTCGACGTCGACAATTTCAATTCTAACCAAACTGTTCCAGCAACATTTACTCATACAAACAGCCTTGAACCAGTCTCAGAAATGTAACTAATCAGTCATTAAGGACGTGAGGCAATAGCCTTCTATCCAACAGTCTGCAAGTTAATACTAAACACACAATTGTGATATCATATAAGGACTCACTTTTGTGGACTGTAAAAGTGGTTAATCAGCCTTTTAACATTACTTTAAGACCAACCTTTGTTATGAAAATAAGTATACTTCATAATAAATCCAACCAACAAGATAAAACCTCTTAATTATCAATAAAAGTGCACAAGAATCCTTAGCATATAAACTGTCCGTAATTTCCAGCATGTGTGTGATTGACTTGTTTCATTGGTTTTGATTAACAAATCGTACTAGGTGCATAAGTAAATCTACTTACCTTCATAATCAAGGTTTAGAGATTCTTTAGGGACCCTTGTGAGGTTCTAAAGCTTGTCTTTCACCCCTTTAAACGAGAGCAAACAAATACCAAGAAGGCACATTTTTTTCTTGTCTAAGTTGAAATGAATTTGTGTGCTGGTTTTTATCCTTTTATAAAGGCCTAGCTTGGCCGCCTTACTCTTCACTTTTTGACCATCTTCAACCACATATTAATAAGCTACTTATGCAGCAGTTTGGTCCTTATACTTTGGCCTAAATGGGTCTCCAAGTTGATAGGCTTGGGCTGCTTATTTTCCAACTTTCCCTTCACTTAGTTTGGTCCCAATTTGTTAAGCGTGTTGTGATGTCTTTGGGCCCTTTTTAATATCTTTCTTGGGCTGAAAATATAGTCCATGTGTAATGCTAAAACACAGGATAAAGTCACACCCATAACACAAACTTTATTCATAATCGGACTTGGACAAATTCGACGTTGGGCCTCGTCTCCATTTAGGTAGCAAATTTAAGCTAAGCAAATAGGTGACTCAACTGCTAGCTTCTTAAGTCCTACAAGAACCTCAATTCTCTCACTTAATTTTAAGTTCATGATCACCTCAATACGACTTAGAACTTATTTACACTCGACCCTCTTTAGTGTTAGACATACATATCGCCCTTTAACACGAGATTTGAGTACTTTTAAAAATTGCCGCTCATTTGACCAAACCATGTCATGTTTCATTTGCATTGTACTAGTTCATGTAAAATGTGGGGTGTTACATGATTTTACTTTAAGTATCATTCATACATGCCGTATTGCGATAAGTTTATTCATTGTCTATGTTATGCATTTTTTCTATGGTCTTTATCACTTATTACATTGCATCCTACATAGGAAATTCAAATGTATTAATGCATACTCTGTGCCTACATGATGACATCATGTAGGAATCGGAGCCCCGCTTGAGCATCCCCATCCACGTGGCTACTAAGATTCCACTCAAGCTTGTTGGTGAGTCCTCTATTCCGTGGACATTTCTTATTCTCTCATGTTATTTACTAAGACTACTTTTCTTTGATGTAAATATTGACTATGAGGGTGAGCCCGGTTGTTTGCCTTGACCCCCGCTCTTATCTATGTAGTAGAGGTTTTGTTGGACATGTCATATGTAATGTTATAAGCTTGACTCTCTCTTGACTCTTATTGTTATGATATGAATGATGTCCCTTAGCCTTGGTTATCCCTATTTCAATTCTTGATGCTATTTTATTGCTTGCATGACCAATGATGTGTAATGATGTGCTAAGAGGGGTGCTTGGGGTCCCTTCGGGTTCCCCTTGCGCCGTGTCACGTCTAGACCCTAGGCTTGGGTCATGACAGAAACCCTAAGTTATGATTTAAAATTCTATTAGGCATTCATGAATACTTGAAGAGATTCAGGTTAGATAGATAGAAATCTATGAAGAATAACGTACCTTGAGGATGACTCTTGAAAGAAAATCCTAACTTGATGACTTTCTTGATGATTCTTGAAGTTCATGTTCAAGACTGAAGGAGAGGATTTTTTATTATGAAAACTGACGTTTTGTGCGTTTTGGGACCTTAAATAGACCCCCAAAGGGTTCAAGATAAAACTACCCTCAAAATAAAAAGAAAAAAAAATGTCATTGCTTATCCAGTAAGGGTCTGCGTCAAGTCAGGGATGTGCTCCGGGCATGGACCTTCAGACAACTCTTCACCCCTTCACTAATGTGGTCATAACTTTCTACTCCGATCTCTGATTAACACAAAATTGGATGCATTGGAAAGCTAATTGAAATATCTTAGGTTTGAGATACTATGGGTCACATTAATCATTATGCTTTAGGAGATATGACCATTTGAAGTTGACCCTTTTATTGACTCATAAGATAACATACTTGCTAGAAATTCTTTGGACTTGGCTTGATGTAAAAGATCTCTTATATTTGTTTATTGACTTGGAAGGGGTTGGGAATGACAAAAGTGCCCTTCCCAATTTAAAAGAATAAAATTTTACCCCAAAATACCATGTACGCAATACGACTAGGGCATGAACATATGTATTTCGTGAATTTCTCATAATACGTTCCTTCTAGGAAGTTTAAGAAAATCCTAAGTGTAGGTCCGTGCCCCAGGCACATCACACCCTGGGCACGCACTCAATGTCCCAAATTTAATCATGAAAAATTATTTTTTGACTCGATTACTCTAAAATCGGGTCGAAATCATTTTTCTACTCCACTGTTCATGCTGATCTGTTAGACCCCTTTTTTTTAAACTAAGGATAACCACCCAATTGAAAAATTTTGGTGTGGATGTCGTGTGATCGGAACTTAAGTATATTTTCGGTGCATGATTAGATTATCAAGTGAATTTGGTGGGTATTAATAAGTTTGAGTCGGAAGTCCTCAATTGGATTAAAATAGAAAAGTTTGGGACCTAATTGATCAATAGGCTAAGATGGAGCCCTTATGATG
>JAOTQR010038012.1:0-15589 GCA_025774065.1 Solanum ossicruentum | reverse complement strand
CTTCTAATATGTGATTCTGACCCATCGCGAAGGACAAAATCACACTGATCTATGCCCAGTCCATATCGCGGTCTAGTCGCGGATGCGCACTAGAGTGAGAAAATCTTGAGAAAATTATTTTTCGCTAAGGGTCCTCCAAAAACGGGGTTATACTCATCTCACACTTAATTTTATCCCTTGATCAAGAATATGAAGTTGGATTTTCAATATCACGCATGGATTTTGAGGTATATAGAAATTATGATTACGGGCATTTTCAAAGCATATTTTCGTGGCATTTTTTGGGTGTTTAAATCAAGGTAGCAATGAATAGGAAAAGATATTAATTAACAGGATTCGATTGATGTTTCTCATCTAATCAATCGAATTGGGCCAAGGGGAGGTTGTACTGGACAATAGGTAAGGGCTAATAATGTCACATTGCGGGGATAAACCAAATCATGTAGTGATTCGCCTCTCGCCTGGGACAAAGGGTTTAGTGAACTTGACTTACCGTTCTGCATGCTATACACTGGAAAAGATTTGGTTATCCGGTAATACTGAGTTAGGGGAGCATGGGGAATATAATACCTTAGTTTCTCTTCATGGAATCAAAGGGAATTCAATATCCTAGTTTCTCTTCATATTGGTCCCTTGTCTTAGCTTAGAATTACTTTTACTAATTATTATAAGCCCCCACCCCTTTGGGAGATAAGTTGGTTAATAAACCTAAATTGCAATTGAATTCCTCTAAGTTTACCATATTCTCTTGGGTTTGACCCTAACCTTGGTTAGGTTCTATATCATGGAACCAATTGTTTTAACCTCAAAAAGCAGGTGTAGCTTCGGCCGGCATCAAGATTTTGGCGTTGTTGCTGGGGAATATGGCTAGACTTGTCTAATTCAAGTATTTTGAGAATTAATCCTTATTTCCCTCATTTTATGTTTTTTGCTGTTTTAATTTTCTTTTAGGGTATAAGTTTAGTGTATCCCAACATGCAAAGTCAAGGCATACCCTTGACTCCATTTGACCCATAGATCCAGAGAAAACTTAGAAGAATGGCCCAAGATAATGCAAACAACACGACAAATGCAACTCTGAATAGGAATGAGAATGAGAATGCAAACAATGAGAACCCACCTCCGCTTAAAGATATTGCTCCATAGCCATAGGACTTCGATGCCAAAGCTTATTAGTGGAATCAATATCGGCTAAACCCAATGGCGATGGAGATAACTGGAGTTATTATGTTGCCACCACTATCAGCTGACATAAAGTTCATGGTTTCAAGAAGGTTGCTTTAGATGCTTCAGAATTGTCGATTATTTATGGGCATACCATCAGAGGATCCGCATAGTCATCTACACATATTGCATTTTTTTGCAAGAGTGTGATGGGAACACAAAATCTGTCTATGGATGCTATGGGACATTGTGTCCTCCTATTATCCCTGACAGGAGTACTGTGGCTATTCAAGTTCCCACAGAGTTTGATCACCAGTTGAGTTGAATTGCAGAAGGCCTTTTTTGGAGAGGTGCTTCCCGAGATTGAATAAGCTCAAGTTGAAAGAGCGGATCAACAACTTTGAGCAACTTTCTGGTGACTCGATCAAGTCTACGTAGGAGCATTTCAGTAAGTGCTTATGAAGTGTTGCAGACCACAAAATTATTGATGATGCCTTGGTGGAGATCTTCTATCATGCCATGGGTGAGAATAGTCAAGCCTATGTTGATACCATTATGGGGGCATGTTCTTAGATCAACCATTTGCAAGGATCGCTAAAAGGGTGGAAAAGGTGGTCAAGACCAATCGTGATGGGGGCGAAGAGATTGAGTATCTACCAAAAGTCTGTGCGCTATCAATATTAGTTCGGAGCAAGCTATAATAAAAGAAGAGATTATGCAAGAGCTTGCTCAAATCTGTATAAGTATGGAGCTGATGATGAAGAAGAATAAAGAACGAGTCACTGCAGTTGTCCATCACCCTCCATGAGCACCCATGTATGATGAGCCCTACTGTGAGGACACTTGCTTCATTATTGATTCGATGGGAGTTTTTAGACCAACGCCCAACCAGGATAATTAGCGCCAAGGGCAAGGAAACCAAGGTTGAAATTATAATCGATACGGAGCTTTCAAAGGCAATTGTAGAGGTTACTATGAAAAGATTTAGGGCAAGAAAGAGATGCAGATTGGGGCCGCAAAGATGGTTACAAAATGTCCATATGTGCCACCACACAACTGCTACATCAGTGGTAGTAGTTGTAGTGTTGAGAAGACGTTTGATTGCCTATTGAAAAAGCTGAGACACAAGCTAAGATTCTAAGAGCGATGAAATCTAACATCCCCAGCATAAATCATAAAATCGATTCTCACTTTATAACTGTTAAATAGCTTATGCAACAACTTAGTCAAGTGTCAACTCATCTAAATCAGCATAAGAAAGGTACACTTCTGAGCAACACAATTCATAACCAAAGAATGAAAGGCAGTGCATGGCGGTTATTACTCATAGTGGCAAGAGTACCATTGATCCTCCCATGTCATTAGAGGAGGACGATGTTCGAAAGAAGACCGTTGAGGTCAAGGATATGGATCTGAAGATAATTGTGGCAAGGATGAGGTGAGTGATGCTGCAGAGGAGTCACACTAGCTGAAGACCATTCATAGGCCTCCTCTTTCCTTCCCTCAGAGAATTAAAAAGAAGAGGGAGGGTAATTTCAAGAACTTTCTCTCCATGTTGAAACAACTCTCCATCAGCATCCCTTTTATTGAGGAATTAGAGAAGATGCAGGGGTATGCAAAGTACATGAAGGATCTGGTTACGAGAAAGCATACTATAACTCAGAAGCTCTTCAAAGAGCTTCAACATTATAGTGAAATTACTATGAGGTCCTTGGTTCAAAAGGGAGAAGATTCCAACACTTTTACCATACCCTGCACCATTGGAGATATGGCGTTCACAAGGGCATTGTATGATTACTGTGCTAGCATAAATCTAATGCCCCTTGCGGTCTTCAAGAAGCTAAGACTGGGAGCCACTACTCCGACGAGCATGAGATTGTTGATGGCTGACCACACGGTGAAGAAACCTATGGGGACACTTTATGATATGCTTGTTAAAGTTGAGAAATTCATTTTCCCTGCATACTTTGCGATCCTGGACTATGAGGTTGACTTTGAAGTCCCTATCATCTTGGAGAGGCCCTTATTAGCTACTGGTTGCACCTTGATAGACATGGAGAGGGGCCAACTCAAGTTTTGGTTAGGAAAGATGAGGTCATGTTCGACATCTGCCAACATGCAACGAAAAAGGATGATTTGAGGGTGGTCTGTATTATTAAGAGTGTTGATAATACTATGCTAGAATTACCACTTGAGGTGAGACTAGGTGTCGACACTCTGGAAGTTGTGCTGATAAACTTTGATAGTTATAGCATCCCAAACTATAAGGAGACAGTGATACATTGTGGGTATTCCTATGCCCCTAGGTGCCAAAATGAGTTAGAGCTAGACTTATAGAATCGAGAGTCACCACCTAGCAAGCCATCCATAGAAGAACTATCAGTGCTAGAATTGAAGGCTCTTCCAGTAAATTTGAGATATGCATTTTTGGGTGCCAACAACACTTTGCCAGTTATAGTTTTTGTGGACATGAATGATAAACAAGTAAACGCCTTTGTCATGGTGCTTAAATAGTTCAAGAAGGCCATTGCCTGGACGATTGCAAATGTCATTGGTATCCCTCTCGGGATATATACACATAAAAAATCCAGTTGCTCAAGGACTACAAGAGGACCAAAGGCGTCTCAATCCCCCTATACAAGAGGTCTGCACAAAGAAATCATTAAGTGTTTGGATGAAGAGTGATCTATCTGATCGCCGATAGTGAATGGGTGATCCTTGTTCAGTGTGTTCCAATGAAAGAAGGTATCACTGTGGTCCTAAATGCTAACAACTAGTTGATTCCTATGTATCCAGTCACTGGATAGAGAGTGTGCATGGACTACAGGAAGCTTAATATATCGATAGAAAAAGATCACTTTCCTATGTTGTTCATGGATCAGATGCTAGATCGATAGGTTGCAAAGGGCTAGTATTGCTTTCTGGACGGATATTTAGGCTATCACTAGATCACCATTACTCTGGAAGATCAGGAGAATATGGCATTCACATAGGCTTATGGCACCTTTGCATTCAAGAGGTGTCATTTGGGTTGTGTAATGCTCCAGCTACATTCCAAAGATGTATGATATATATCTTCTCAGACAAGGTAGATGACACTATTAAAGTCTTCATGGACATCTTTAGTGTGGTTGGGGACTCATTTGAGGGGTGCTTGAAGCACTTGCATGTTGTTCTAAGAAGGTATGAGGAATGACATTGGTGCTGAATTGGGAAAGGTGTCACGTCATGGTGAAGGAGGCATTGTGGTTGGGCATAGAATCTCCATCAAGGGAATCAAGGTTGATAGAGCTAAAGTGGAAGTGGTTGAGAAGCTTTCCCTACCCATCTCAGTAAAGGGTGTGAGGATCTTCCCAGGGCATGTAAGGTTCTACCGGCGTTTCATAAAGACTTCTCTAAAATTGCACATCCATTGTACAAATTGCTTGAGAAGGATGCTAAATTTGTTTTTGATGATGCATTCCTGAAAGCCTTTGATCATTGAAGCAGAAACTTATTTCAGCCCCTATCGTTGTAGCTCCAAACAGGTTAAAGCCTTTCGAAATCACATGTGATGCAAGCGGGGTTGTGCTAGGTGTAGTATTAGGACGGCACCAAGAGAAGATATTACATCCTATATACTGTTCTAGCAAAGCCCTAAGTACAGCCCATAAGAACTATACTATCACTTAAACAGGAGTTACTTGTAGTGGTCTTTGCATTCGACAAATTCAGGTCATATCTACTGGCGACTAAAGTTGTGGTTCACACAGACCACTCAGCACTACGGACCTGATAGCAAAGAAAGATGCAAAACCAAGGTTCATAAGATAGGTACTTCTTCTTCAAGAATTTGGTTTCTACGTCATCAATAGAAAAAGGACCAAAAATCAGGTTGCAGATCATCTTTCCAAGTTAGAAGATAGGGCCATGGCAAAGTTTGATGATGGATTGGAGATTGACGACTCATTCCTAGATGAGGGGATTTTAGCAGCCTCCTATGATCTAATATCATGGTTTGCATACTATGCAAACTACTTGGTTAGTGATATTGTGCCACTTGACCTAAATACCCACCAAAACACCGTAAGTGCATGTTTGATGTGAGAAAATTCTTTTGGCATGATCAATACTTGTTTCATGTATGTGCAGACGGGATTATTCATCGTTGTGTTCCTAAGGTCAAGATGATAAATATCCTCGAGGCATGCCATTCGTCGTTGGTAGATAGGCATTATAGTGAAGTCCAGATAATACATAATATCTTATAATATGGTTACTATTCGCCTACAATCCACTAGGATGCTCATGACTATGCCAAAGCATATGATAAGTGTCAGAGAGAAGGTGGTGTTTCCCGCAAGCATGAGCTTCCTTGAAACTCCATTATGGTGATTGAGTTATTAGATATGTGAGGAAATAAACTTCATGGGTCCCTTTATTAGCTCACATGGAAACAAATACATCTTGGTCATTGTAGATTATGTATCAAAATTGGTGGAGGTAGTTGTTCTGGAACGACCCCAAAAAGTGCTCAAAAATATGCCTCAGAAATGCCCATCATAATTTCCATATTTCTCAAATTTCGTGCGTGATATCAAGAATCCAACTTCATATTCTTGCTCAGGGGGAAAAATTGAGTACGGAGTGGGTATAACTAGAATTTTAGAGGACCCATAGCGAAAAATGAATTTTGACAATTTTGCAATTCTAGTAGCAGTCTGCGACTGCTCCACGACGTGAACCTATCACAGAGCAGTGTATTTTGTTGCCAGTTTTTCAAATCTCAGTCAAAGGCTTTGGGGTCTTGGGCCTAAGCCTCCCTAGGCGTAAAAACACCTATACTTAGTCATTTGTTAACTTCATTTCATGCAAGACATTCCCCAAAACCTTCTCAAATACTTAGATAAATATTTCACTCAAAATCAAGGGCCCTAAACTCAATCCGGATCTTAAGGAATTCACTCAAACTTCAAGTCTCCATTCAAATCCTCTTCAAGGAATTCTCAAAATTTAAGGCGTGTGGGTTTCGACCAGTGGATCCTTTCCCCCATGGTACCTAATTCCTTTTTACCTAAAATGCATGTTTCTAAGTTGATTTATTATGGGTATTACTCAATATGAATTTTACTATAAACTATGTTGGAGTTTCATGAACTTATGATTGTTTAAACATGTTTTGAGCTATGAATCTATGATCCATTGTAGGTTTTAATGGAGGATTTTGATGTATCTTGCATGAGGGTATTACCAAGTATTGGTGGGTGGTTTTACATTGAGTTTTCTTGCATGATTTCACTCTTGAATTGCATGATCTTACACTAGCATTACATACCCGCCAAGTGTTTGATAAAATATCTGGTTTTAGATTCTTGAGTAATTGATTTCCCATTGCATAGCCTATGATTTGAATGATTTTATGAGGATGAAAGGAATGTTTATATGAGTTGTTTCCATGAAAAGTACTTATAGTATTGTAAGTTGACCATGCCTAGTTGAGGAGGTGATGCCTCAATTACCATAGATGGTAGGGTGAAACAACCATCAACCAATTGAGGGGTTAATACCTCAATCACCATGGCTGGTAGGGTGAGACAACCATCAACCAATTGAAGGGTTGATACCTCAATCACCATAGGTAGTAGGGTGAGACAACCATCAACTAATTGAGGGGTTGATACCTCAATCACCATGGATGGTAGGGTGAGACAACTATCAACCAATTAATGGTTGATGCCTCAGTCACCATGGATGGTAAGTTGTGACAATCCATCATAATGTTAGTCTCTTCTCACATATTTAATATGATCTATATAAACATGTTTTACTTCAAGCATCATTCATACATGCATATTGTTATTATGCAATCCATTACTTATAATATTGCGTTTTGCCTATATTACCTATCTTTTGTTGCATTGTATCCTACATATTTAGTACACTCAAATATACTAATGCATACTCTATGCCTACATGATGTTACCATGTAGGAATCGGAGCCCCACTTGATCATCCTCCTCCTCTACGTGACTAGTACGATTTCTGTCAAAGCACGTTGGTGAGTCTTCAACTCCGAGGACATACTTCTCTTGATTTATGCTATGTATTGACTCTTCTTATATTGGAAACTTATGATTATGAGGGTGATCCCGGAGATTATCTTGGCCCCTGCTCCTATCAATGTATTAGAGGTGTTGTTGGAACCTTATGATATGTTAATGCTATACTATTGGCGTGTTATGTTTCTATGGTATCAAAGATATCCCTTAGCCCTATATCCCCATTTTTCTACCTATTGTTATTATATAATTGCTTCTGCAACCAAGGATGTGTAATGATATGCTAAGAGGCTTGTTGTGGTCCCTTTGGGTTCCCCATTCACATGTCATGTCTAGGCCCTAGGTTCGGGTCGTGACGAACTTGGTATCAGAGTACTAGGCTGTTAATTATCCTCAACATTGAACACATCGCGTTGATTAGAGTCTTATTCATGGTTGTGTTGTGCACCACGACTATGAGTAAGAGGCTATGAAATGTTTTAGGAAATGTTTCCCTTCTTCTTTATCTATGTCGTGTTATAGAAGTTAGGTAAGGTTTCCCATCTAATGAAGGTTCTTTGCCATTTTTAGAACATTCCTAACACAAGAGGAAGAAGAGCTTGCACTGTCGAAGAACAACGGGCTCATGGAGAGCTCTAGGATGCTCTCACCTTGCTAGCTCAAGCCATGGCTAATCAAGTAAATCAAGGGGCCCAATCCCCTCATGCTCTGGCATCTCGAATGAGAGACTTTATAAGGATAAATCCAACGGAATTCAATGTGTCTAAAGTGGATGAGGAGCCTCAAGAATTCATTGATGAGGTATACAAGGTGTTGGATATCATGGGTGATAGGTCGAAAGAGAAATCGGAGTTGGTAGCTTACCAACTCAAGGGGGTGGCCCAATTATTTTTTACCCAATATAAGGTGGAGAAGGGGAACAACAATGTGATTCTAGTTTAATGTGACATTTCTCAATCGGTTCTTCCCTCTTGAGCTTAGGGAGGCCAAAATGATGGAGTTCGTGAATTTGTAGCAAGGGTCAATGAGTGTGAGGGAGCATGCCCTGAAGCTCAACTAAGTCTCTAAATACGCTCTACACTTGGTTGTCAATCCAAGGTCTAGAATGAATAAATTTGTGATGGGTGTATCCAATTTTTTGAATGAAGAGTGTCACTTAGCTATGTTGATTAATGACATGGATTTGTCTCGCCTAATGACATATGTCAAACAAATAGAGGGGGAGAAGTTGAGGAAAAGGAGGAGTGGTGAGGCAAAAAGGGCCCATTTTAATGGTAAGTTCTAAACTCCTAAGTGTGGCCAGTTTCACCAAGGCCAAAGGTCTTCCCATGTTCCTAGTGGGAGATTTTCTAATGAGAACCCAAGGCCCCAAAGAGGTGGTTGTGTGACGCCTAGACCTATGTGCCCAAGATGTGGTAGAAGCCATGATGGCCCAGGTTTTAGGCACACTAATGCTTGCTATAGCTGTGGAGAAGTGGGTCACAAGAAGGTTGATTGTCCTTGGAATCAAAATAAGGGTAAAGACGTCCATCCACAAGGCCGAGGTGAAAATGTAGTTCCTTTGGGGAGGGGAGGTCAACAAGGTGGTGCCCCAAGGCACAATCGATTCTATGCACTCCAAGGGAGACAAGTGGTTGATGAGGTGCCCAATGTCGTCAGCCGTATGTTAAAAGTCTTTGATTTTGATATGTATGCATTGATAGACCCGGGTGCCACTCTTTCTTTTTTACTCCTTTTGTTGCCAAAAAGTTTCATGTTGAGCCCAAATTGTTGTGTAAATCTTATGGGGTGTCTACTCCTATTGGTGCATCTATTGTTGCTAGAAAGGTCTATAGAAATTGTCTCGTTTGTATTTTGCATAAACTTTTGCATTGTGATCTTGTTGAGTTGGATATGGTAGATTTTGATGTCTTGCTTGGGATGGATTGGTTGCATACATATTATGCCTCTATTGATTATAGAACTCATAGGGTCAAATTTCAATTCCCAAATAAACCTATCCTTTAGTGGGAGAGTCATGATGTTGTGGTCAGGGGTAGATCCATCTCTTACATTAAAGCCTATAAGTTGATTTCTAATGGATGTCTCTACTATCTTGTGAGGGTTAGGGATGTTGAGTCCAAAGTCCTTCCTATAGAGTCAGTTATGGTGGTTAATGAGTTTCTTGATATTTTTCCAAATGATCTTCTCAGTGTTCCTCCTAAAAGAGAAATAGATTTTGGCATAGATCTCCTTCTCGACACTCAACATATCTATATTCCTCCTTACCATATAGCCTCGGCGGCGTTGAAAGAGTAATTAAAGGATTTTTTTTGGAGAAGGGTTTTATTAAGCCTAGCCGATTACCTTAGAGTGCATCGGTGTTGTTTGTGAAGAAGAAGGATGGTTCTCTTAGAATATATATTGACTACCAGCAACTTAATAGGGTTACCATAAAGAATAAGTATCTTCTCCCAAGGATTGATGATTGATGTACAGTCAAAATACAGCACATTTGATACCAGCAACAAGGAATTTTATAATTCTTAATTCCATTTTTTATGGTTTTTATGTATTTTTGTGATGTTATTGTAGGAAAGGTAGGTTGGAACGATTTTGGAGCAAAATTGCAGATTTTGGAGCAAAATTGCAGATTTTGGAGCAAAATTGCAGATTTTGCTGAAGTGCAGAACATATGAGCTAGCCTACGAGTCATAGCCCAAGCTATGAGTTGTAGGGTAATCTCGCAGCCAGAAACAGAGAGCAAAAATTAGAAATATGCTAAGTGGAGGTCAGCCTTATGTGGACACCCTATGAGTCATAGGTCTCAATATGACTCATATAGTGGACTTGTAGCAAGAAATAGAGAGCCAAAATTTTGGACCAAAACTGAAGGCCTAGACTACGAGAAGACCATATAAGTCGTAGCTCAAGCAATGACTCATACCAGTGTGTCGTAATAGTCAAGTCTGAAATGCCAAGTGTCTGTTACGAGACCCTGATTTACGACTTGTAGGTCACCCTACGAGTCATACCTATGAGATCTACCTGCTACTAGTTGTATTTTCTGTGTAATTTTTAGGGTTAAATTTGTAAACACTATATATACTTTATGTTAGGGTTTATTTTGGAGGAGATCCGACATTCACAGACACTTGTAAATATTCTAGGAGCATTGTTAGGGTTTAGAGTAGATTTTTATCTTTCAATTTGAAGACCCGCTTTTGGGGGATTGAAAACTTACCAATTTGCCATTAATCCAAACTTGTGGTTTTCAACTTGAAGGTATTCTTGCTCTTCATTGCATTGGTTAAACTGTCATCTATGTCATTTATTTGTGTTATTGTTGATTTTACCTTAACCATGAGTAGCTAAGCACCCACAATTTGGGGTTGTGGGAACCATAAGTATTTGACTTGACATAACCTAAACTTTGTGCATTTCTTTGATTAGGGTTTTGCATGTATTATTTATTTTCCTTCATTCTGATTGTTGTTTGGTGGTGGCCAACACCAAAACCCACCTACTATCACGATCCCGACCAAGGTAGTGACGAACTGAAAAAGGAAAGTAGACAATAGGATTCGACTGATGTGTTCTCATCTAATCAATCAAACCTGACCAAGGGGAGGTTGACTGGGACAATGGGTAACAATTAGTTGGCACACCATGGTTGTCGACCACGTGCCATGGTGAAATTCGACCTTCACCTTCACAAGAGGGCTAGAAGAATCTAAGTTATCATCCTGTATGTGAATTCTCAATTAGAGTTATGTTGTCTACAATAATTAAGTCAATGAATCATGGGGAACACAGTTACAAAGTTGTCCCTAAATTTGAGTGTCTTTCTGTATAGTTAGTTTAGTTTTTATTTTTATTCTTGAATTACAAAGAAACCCCTCCCCATATTTAGAAATTTTAGTAATTGATGCTTGAAAAGAATGGCAGTGGATCTCTACAGTCAACTCCAGTATTTCCTGCGGATTCGACCCTAACCTTCGGTTAGGTTAATTACTAACAGCGACTGCTTTCTTATTGTAGCTTGAACATCATCAAAAATTATGGCGCTGTTGTCGAGGAATATGGATAGCTTCTTGACTTGATTTCACTATTGGTTAATTCAACTATTAATTCTAGATTCTCTTATATTTTACTTTTATTTTGTTTTTGTTTCTGTTTTCTTTTATTTTGTTTCTTTCTAGGAAATATATATATATATATATTTGCGGATTGTCCCTGATCACAACATTAGCCTTCATGTACGCCCATGTACGAGGAGCCATATTATGAGGAGGACACTTGGTTTTCAGCTATTCAAATGTGGGGATGAATGTGGGGTTTTCATCCCAACATCCAGTGATCCACTCAACACCGTTGGCGCAAAGGTCAGGAAAACCACAATTGGACCTATGGAAGAGAATGTGCTTACAGAGATAGCTAGGGTGGTTATTATGAGAAAAATAGGGGGCCATATGTCGACTGGAGTAGTAGAGATGGTTTCAAAAATGATCCTTATATGCTACCACACCATCACGATGCAGGCATAAGCAACTCCAAAATTAAGGAGATGTTTGATCGCCTGTTCAATAAGGCTGAGACATGGGATGAGACTCTACGTGGAATGAGATCAGAAATTGCAAACATTAATGAAAAAATAGAGTCTCATTCTATGGCTATTCAACAGTTTCAGCAACAGTTTGATCAGGTATCTACTTAAGCAGCATCAGAGTAATACATTGCCTAGTGATACAATGCAAAGTTCTGAGGATGAAAGGCAATGTATGGAGGTTACTAGTGGGTGTGGTAAGAGTACTATTGATCCTCCTGTGCTAGTTGATCCAGAAGGTATTCATGAGGAAATAGTTGCAGATAAGGATGTGATCGAAGGAGACAAGTGTGGAAATGATCTGGTAAATGAATCAATGAAGTGCCAAAGCAGTGCAAGCCTGTCCCAAGGCCTCCTCCTCCATTGCCTCAAAGACTCAAGAAGGGGGAGGAGGAAAGCAAGGTCAAGCACTCTCTCTCCATGTTAAAACAGCTATCCATCAACACTCTTCTCATCGTGTCAGTGGAGAAGATGGCCACCATACCTTGTAAAATTAAAGATGTAAAATTTGCAAGGGCACTATGTGATCTAGGTGCTAGTATAAATCGGAAGCCCTTATTAGTTTATAAGAAGCTTAGAGTGGGAGCCCATACTCCAAATAACATGTAATATCTAGTACTCATTCCCCTTATTCTGATACCACCACCCTTTGAGCATGACAGAAAAGTTGAAAAAGAAATTAGGGGTCCAATTCATAAATTCAAGATGGAAGAAAAAGTAAAATTGTGGACGAGCAAGGTTCGAGAAATTGGTGAAGTCTGAGTAACAAAGTGGACTAAGTCAAGTTGTGACACTAAATCAGGCGCTTCCTGGGAGGCAACCCAAGGTATGACCCCTTGTACTTATTTTGATTTTATATTGTACATCGTAGACAAAGTACATTTCTTTCGAGGGGGTGTGGGTAGTTATGGATTGTGGGTGAAGTCTGAGTAGCCTTTAGTCCATTACTATCCCAAGTTTTGATCCCGAGGTTTTTTTGTTTGTGTTCTTTTTCCTCGTGGATATTTACTTTGTATTGATCTGGCATGTTTAGGTAGCATAGATTATTTGTAGATGTATAGTAATTACTATCTTTTGGCATATATATAGTCTTTAAATGCTTTTTGTTTTGAAAATTCAGTACCCTCAAATTTTTTAGATTGTTGGTTATTTTTGCAATCATGCATGTGATTATCTGGCAATGTTTGTTTTTGATAAAGAAAAGGCTAGTTGATGCTTGAAGCATGACCTATGAGTCTATGTTGATTATGTATGCGATGCCATGAGAGTGTGAGCTTACTTTGTAGCATTCATGCATTTTATATTGACTCAGAATTTGCCTTGTTACTCTAAAATTGGATTGGTGATGTAGTTGATTGGGAAAGGATCTTAGGTCATTGTTCTTTTAGTGAAATCCACTTTTACCTAAATGACCTACCAAATGTGGTAGTTGATCCCTTGTTTCAATTATTTGAGCTTTTCATGTACCTATTCTTTCTTGACACCAAGCTAGTTTAGCCTTGTTTTATGAAATACCTTGATTTTGGCCCTAGTCTATCCTTAGACATGTGAACCTTGAGTGAGGATAAAAGCCTAAGTTGAGGGTGGATACAAATAGTGGCCCTAGATTGGGGAATAGATATTATGTACTTCACCTCAGGCTAAAAGCCTAAGTTGATGTGTCCCTTATTGTGGTAAAGTAATGAAAATGAACTGGTTAGTTGGGAAAGAAAGAAAAAAATGCAGAAATCATATGCCAGATGAGAAAAGAAAAAAAAATTTCTTAGACTGAAGAGAATAGCAAAAATAAGTTCAAAAATAAGGCTCAACTGAAAAAGAGAAAGAAAGCACCCGAGAAAAGCTTGAAAATGGAGAATAAGGGCGTATTTATTGAAAATGGTTGAGTTATGAAGGTAAGAGTGTTGATAAACATGGTTCAAAGATAGCTTTTAGTCACTATTTGCCTAAAATGCCTTACAAAAGCCCCATGATCCTATGTTACAAGTCAATAAGTCCTAAAGTGATCCAAATCCACTTTGTCATCAATTTGAAAGTTGAGTATAGAGGCAAGCCTATGGTGTTAGTTATTTCGCATGAATTTCATTTGTGAGAGTAAGATTTAATGCACTTTGAGTGAGAAAGATGGACTTATTTCCTGTGAGGGCATTTGCACTGCATAATTAGCATATGACTAACCTAGTGATTGTGGATGATTGATATTCCTTTGCCTGTCATAGTTGGATTGCCGGATACATTCTTTGTATTTTGGTTAGCTGAATAGCTTTGCAATCAGGTTTTGAAAAGAAGAGTTGGGTACCTGAATTAAAGAAAATGATGTATATATCATTAGTGTAACTATTATGTGTTTCTCATTATTTGCTTAGATTGAGTCCTCGCTTGAGGACAAGCAATAGTTCTCAGTTGAGTGTGTTGATGTGCTGTCAAAATACAACACATTTGATGTCTAAAACAAGGAATTTTGTAAGTTCTTAATGTGATGTTTTGTGAATTTTATGTGTTTTTATGTTGTTATTGCAGAAAACATAGGTTGGCATAATTTGGAGAAAATTGTAGATTTTGCTGAAGTGCAGAACATACAAGCTCACCTACAAGTCGTAGCCCAAGCTACGAGTCATAGGGTGATCTCGTAGCCAAAAACAGAAAGCAAAAATTAGAAATCTACGAAGTGGAGGTCAGCCTTACGAGGCCACCCTAAAGTCGTAGGTCTCAATATGACTCGTATAAGTTGACTCGTAGCAAGAAAACAGATAGCCAAAATTTTGGACCAAAAACTGAAAGCCTAGGCTATAAGAAGAGCATATGAGTCGTAGCTTAAGTAATTACTCGTACCAATGGGTCGTAACAATCAAGTCCAAATTGCCAAGTGTCTGTTACGAGACCCCGATTACAACTCGTAAGCACCCTACGAGTCGTACCTATGAGACGTACCTGCTGCCAGTTGTCTTTTCTATGTAATTTTTAGGGTTAAATTTGTAAACACTATATATACTTTATGTTAGAGTTTATTTTGGAGGAGATCCGACATTCATAGATACTTGTAAATATTCTATGAGCATTTTTAGGGCTTAGAGTAGATTTTTATCTTTCAATTTGAAGAGCCACTTTTGGGGAATTGAAAACCCTTATTATACCCATTTGCCATTGATCCAAGCTTGTGGTTTTCAACTTGAAGGTATTCTTTCTCTTCATTTCTTAGGGTAAACTCTCAACTACGTCATTTATTTGCATTATTGTTGATTTTACCTTAGCCATGAGTAACTAAGCACCCACAACTTGGGGTTGTGGGAACCATGAGTATTTGACTTGACATAACCTAGACTATGTGCATTTCTTTGATTGGGTTTTTGCATATATTGTTTATTTCCCTTCATTCTGATTGTTGTTTGGTGGTGTCCAACACCAAACCCTACCTACTATCATGATCCTGGCCAAGGTAGTGACGAATAGGATAAAGGAAGTAGACGACAGGATTTGATTGATGTGTTCTCGTCTAATCAACCAAACCAGACCAAGGGGAGGTTGACTGGGACAATGGATAATGGTTAGTTGGCACAACATGGTTACCAACCATGCGCCATGGTGAAATTCGACCTTCACTTTCACAAGAGGTTTGGAAGAACCTAAGTTACTATACGGCATATGAATTCTCAATTAGAGTTATGTTGTTTAGAGTGATTGAGTAAATGAATCATGGGGAACACAATTACCAAGTTATGCCTAAATTTGCCTGTCTTCCTGCACAGTTAGTTTAGTTTTATTTTTATTCTCAAATTACAAAGAACCCCCCCCCCCCCCCCCCCCC
>JAOTQR010037991.1:0-15591 GCA_025774065.1 Solanum ossicruentum | reverse complement strand
AACAAGACTCTACATTGACACGGCTTTGTAGACTCCCTAGGATGACCCGCTCTGATACCACTTCTGTCATGCCCCAAGCCCCGTTAAGGCGGTATGGCACCCATTGCCGATAAGGCTCTGGAAAACCAACCTATATCAATGCACTTTATATACATTTTATAATGGATTTCTATAATTTAACATGCCTTTATGCAAGTAAACAATGATACATCCAAAAGAAAATGTATGTGATTAGGCCGTTGGAGCCGCGGCGTCGAAAGTTCGAGGCATGACCACACTTTAATTTACATAGTCCACAAAGCCTCTAGATAAGAGAAAGTATCAAATAAGGGTCGAGACAGGCCTGCCTCAATTAACTGTACAATACAAGCATATAAGCTTTAGACACACACAAAGCTCCGGAACAATTTGGAGCTTGGTAACAGCAGCTGGATGTCCTGGACTCTACTGGTAAATCTACTAGTACTTGTACCTGCAGCATGAAATGCAGGTCCCCTGTAAGGGACATCAGTACGAGATAATATACTGAGTATGTAAGGCATGAAATACTGTATATGAAGTAACAACTTCAAATGAAACTATGCATTGGTGTGGAATAAGAGACCACCTTTGGATATACTTTGGGATCATATACATTATGTTATTTATATTACTTTACCTTTATTGTATAATCTGTGCACATCATATACTATAAGTGACCAACTGATCAGTGGTAAACTGTATCAGGATCGTCCCTGGTTAGGTTCTTCCTTAACCCCTCGGGCTACCACCCGTGATAGGATCGTCCCTAGCTAGGTGATGCTTCCACCCCTCAAGCTACCACCCATCAAAAACTACATAATTTATCTTTCAATTACTTTTGAGATGATTTTTTTGATGGTCAAAATATTGGAGCCATAGGGTTGTATATACAACATATAACATGAAAATAATCATACAAGACAATATGACAATGAAGAGAGTATGTTACATAAACAATGAAATGCACATGAAATGAAAAAAAAACCTCATGAACTTTGTTTTGCAACAAGAACTCATGTACTTTGTATCCACGTATGTACATAGATTTGAAGGTAAATATATATATAGGAGCATATGAATATGTAAAAGAGTGGAGACATGGTTGTTTGTCATGTTGGAGTAGATAAATGCTTTTACTTACCGAGGGATCTATGTTTCATGCCAAATGATATGAAATCAAGTAGCCTTACATACCTCGTCGTATGACCTCGTTACTACTTTGGAGTGGTTGCTTATCCATCAAATATTTATCTAGAGTGTATTACACAATAATACTAGTATTAGCAGCAAAGAAACACTTCTTGACAGCCCAATATCATAAAGACGATCACCCAGACAGCAAGCTTTCAAGTAGTGACTCAAAGGCATTTTTTCAACCTTTTTTCCCTTATAAACGTATTTTCTAACAATCATTCCTATGTACATGTCATGTACATCTTATTTTATACCTTTAGCAGTCCTACAACAACCTAAAAAGCACAACACATAACAGTTCTTCACAACATATAAACAAGCGGCATAACATGACATTCTTTCATCCCACTTCGACGTCGATAATTCCAAACCTTTTCCAACTCTAACCAAACTGTTCAAACAACATTTACACATACAAACAGTGCTAATATAGTCTTAGAACAGCACTCAAGAGGTCATAAAGGACGTGAGGCAACAACTTTCCATCCAACAACCCACAAATTCCAATCAATATTACACTTAAGGTAGCATAATAAAACTAGTTGGTTAAATGAAACCAAAATCAGGGCAGCAATCTTAGGGTAATATCTATAACTCCAACCATGTTAAGAACATCAAATTCTCTTCATAAGACAGTCCACAAACCATAGAGAAGTCACCAAAATAAAAGGCAAGTGTGCAACAACTTTCTACACACAATCTGTCCATATTTTCCAGCACAAACATACTAGCATATACTTCATGTTTTTCATGAAGAAATCATACTAATACACAACTATAATTACTTACCTTAGTTCTTCAAGATCCAGGTGTTCCTTCAAGATCCTAGAAGTTCCCTTGTGGTTGCTTTGATAGTTTAAGAAAGTGCAGAGAGAAAATTGGGAAAGTTGAAAATTTTAAAGTGCAGAGAGAAAATTGGGAAAGCTGAAAATTTTCTAAGTGTAAGAGTGAATGAGATTTTACTGCTTGTAACCCCTCTTTAAAGGCCTCATTTGGACGACTTTCCTTGGGCCTTTTAACCATGTAAGACCACATATTATTGAGCTGGTGAGGTAGCGACTTGGGCCTAAATGGGTGTCAAATTTAATGGGCTTTGGCTGTCAATTTTCAGCTTTCCTCTTAATCCATTTTTGGTCCAAATAGCCAAGTGGTTTGTGTTACACTTGGGCAATTCTTATATTCTTCTTGGACTGAAAATAAGGTTCATTTATGATGCTAAAACATGGGCTAAAATTACTCCCTTAAAAAGGATTTTATTCATCATCGGACTTGGGGAAATTCAACGTCGAACCTCGTCTCCGTTTAGCTTGTAAATTTAAGCTAAGCAAGTAGGTGACTCGCCTACTAGATTATTAAGTCATACAAGAACCTCAATTATTTTACTTTGTTTAGGCCTGTGATCTCATCAATTTAACACAAAACATGAATACATTCAACTCTCTTAAGCGTTAGATGTACATATCGCCCATAACATGAGATTTAAGCACGTTGAAGAATTGGCACTAATTTGACCAAACCATATCATGATTTATTTTCATAGCATTAGTACATGTAATATGTGGAGTGTTACAGGTATGAAGACGTGAAAGATGAAGGAATACAGTATGACTCATATGATGAGGTTCATGATAGAATGGACGAAGATTCAGGAATGAGCTTCAATTTGATTTCAGTACACAATCTAGACACGCTAGAAAATATTACAGAAAATGACAAAATAAGAAGTTAACCAAATAGATACAGAAAACAAGAAATAGTAGCAGACAAGGAATATTATAGAAGACGAGGATTATTTGGACAACTAGGACAAAAGGTCAAAATGACCATGTGAAGTGTAGAAAATGAGGCAATATTATGAGGAGACATGGGTGGTTGCATGTGTAAGGCTATAAGTGGAAATGGATAGTTGCATGCCTCAAGTTCCAAGGCCATTTCATATTCAAGGTTTTCAAGTCTGATTTTGACGTCCAAAAGTCCCTATAAATAAATGATCAAATGTTGAAGAAAGATGCATGAAAAAAGACGAGCAAGGCATAAGAACTCCTCTCTCTTAGAAATATATTCCCCTTCCCTTTCATCTACCTTTATATATCCAACCCTTCCTCAACAAAAAAATCCTCCTGGCTAAATAAAATTTGTTGTTGTAAATTAGTGTGCTTAGTAATTTCAGAATGTTGTTAGGAGTCCATTGGGTTTCCGAAAAGGAAATCTCTCTCAATCTAAGTCATGTAAGTTCGTACATTTTACTTTTTGTTTTCTCTCCCGAAAATATGTGGTCGTATGTATATTATGTCTGTATTTATGTTATCATGTTTAGTATGTTATCTTATGTTCAAGTTATGAAGTATCATGTATATTATGTTCAAATTATGTTTAAGTGTTATGTTTGACAATTTGCATGTAATCTAACGCTTAGTAGATGGTTAGCCTCTTAATTTCTTAATAATAACGATGGATTAACCTGTAAATTCCTAGTATTCTAAGGCTTTAAAGTCTAAAAAACTTATAAGGACAGATTAATAGCCATATCCGAGATTGGGTTAAAGAAGAAATTATTAAGTATATTGGGTTAAGAGAAAGAGATGAACAGGGTAGATTTAAAAAAAAGAGTGGAGAAATCAAAAAAAAGTATGAGTTTTTTGGCCTAAGACATACACAAGAGAGGGAGTACCGAGTAGGACTAGTTCAAATTTTTGACAACAAACAATATATTTTATAATTTTTAATTAATTTTCTCATTATTTTATTAAATTTACCGTTATTTTTTTGTTATACTATCAACTTGTCATTAGACTACTTTTAGACTTGTAATCTTTATCTTTAGACTCTATTTATTTATATCTCTCGTATCATTTTAGTATTAGAGCCCTGGGGTTTTGGGTACCTATTTTAAATGCGAAGACCGTTAAAAAATACTAAATCATATTTAAAGACTAAAGAACAATCAAGTAGTTTATATCTCGAATATACTAGACTCAATAACTCTAAAGAGAATAATAGGAGACTAGAGAAACTAATAGATATAATATCAAGACTAGAATATAGGTTACTGGTTTATTTCTTTTATAACGTCTTTTTCAATTTTGGTTTTTATTGTAGCTTTGAGTAGTATACATTATGTTTTTACAAAAACTCATCTCATTTTACTTGAATTAGTTTTGAATTTGTATATTTGTGCATGTTTCTGTTAGTATTTCCATTACATATTGCACCCTGTGTCCTGTTGAGCATCTAGCATTTGAATTTTGGATTGTTCCTTCTCTTTTAGACCATCTTTCTTCTATTTCTTGACCTAAAGCTCCGGGTAATTTATTAAATAGCTTCTTCCCTAATTCTTCGTCAAATGAATTTCCACTAATTGTACAATAATAGTAGTAATCTTTTAGAAAAGTTTTTATATAGAACCAACTTGTAGTACTTAATTGTTCTAGTTTTATTAGAGCATTTTTTTGTAGTATTACTAATCCACTATTTGGGTCTTCTCCCATTATCAAACTATGTATCTTGTTGGTAAATTTGTAAGGATTAGCTCTCGTATTTACTAGAGCTTGAAATTCTTGTGGTAAGTTAGACTTATATGCTTCCCGCAGCGCTTTCGCCGATTCTCCTAAGAAAGTCTCCATATATTTATACATTGTTTTTACGTCTGTATCTTGATATGTCTTTATATTGTCTGCTATAACTATTCTTTTCCAGAGGTCTATGATTGTGTTCCACATTTGTGGATCGTGCGCGGCTACATTTAGTATTTTTTTTCTTTGTTATCCCCTTCTTGTAACTTTATTGGTTCTTCAATTGGCATTCTTTTTCCTACAGGTTTTATGTTTTCTGTTATTATTTTAGGATATACCCTATAGAATCTTCTTTGTGGTACACTTTCGGTACTCGTATCTACTGTATGTTATTGTGTCCTTTATTGGAAAGGGCTAGAACTAGTAGATTACATAAATTCTTTTTGATTTATAACCGAATCCAATTCTATTTCCTCATCAATATCATATATTTTATTAACAATTTTGTCAAGGTCTTCTAGTTTGTTTGGACTTTTTGTTCCAAATTCACATTTTTTAAAGTACAATTATGTCTCTATTAAATTCATTGCTCCTAACTTATAGCCTTTACATTTAAATGTTGCACTTGTATTCTCTTCATACCATCTTTTCACCTTTCTCAAGGCATCATCTACCCCAAATTCATCTTCTATTATTTCTACATTCATTATTTCTATGATTGTATCGATTTTGTCATCTAACTACTTTTGCATAGTCTATTTGTTGTTAGTGAATCTTATAGATGTTTCTCCTTTAGTATTTGTATACATCAAATGTGATTCTGGTACCAATGTTTTTTTCTTGTTCAATTTTTCTAAATTTCATTCTAACCCTGCATATTCTTCTGGATTTAGTTTTATTAGTTTTATTCCTTTATATCCCATTACTTCAATTACATTATCTACCTTAATCCTAAATTTTGTATCACTACTTAGGGTCATTTTCCTATGAATCCTACACACACAAATATACTATTACCTCTCTCCATTTCTTCATAACCTTTAGTTTGTATACCTATTTTTATAATTTTTCTTAATTCTTTCAAATTTAATGAAATTGGGGCTAATATAGAATATTCCTCCATTTTTCATCATATTTACCTCGGTTAATCCTATGATAGATTTCTTTAGATCAGACCATCTATCGTCATATATCGCAATTAATACTTTAGTGCTTAAGTTCTTTCTAGTTAGTCATTTTAATCCAATTACAATTAATCCCATGTGCATGAGAGTCATTCTAGTATTTATTATCATTTTAAATGATTCTGGATTAATTAGATGTATTATTGTTATCTCGTTTCTTATGGCTGATAATTGCTCTTCTTGATAATGTTTATATAGTTGAGTATTTCTTAAACACATTTTGTATTATATAATGTCTTAGGATTTAATAATTTTAATTGGTTTTGTTGAAAAATTCTTAAGTCCCTGTCTATGTCGATTACCTGATTTAATTCTTGATTTTTGACTTTCTGGTCTACTTCGTGATAGGATTCTTGTTAGAAGGTTATTTCCTATTTTATTGTCTGAAAAACTTACTTTTGGTCTTTCTTTAGTTGTTCTTGTCCTACCTGGAAAAAGGTCCATAGTTGAGGTTTTCTAGTCAGCTTTGGACTGTCTTTTTTTGGTATTATTTCTATATTTTTTAATTGAACTATTAATTTGTCTACGTGTTGTTCTACTACTTCGTCCTTTGCTTTAAGAAGTTTATCTAATTTTATATTTATTTCTAATAATAGTGCTATTATAGTATTGTTCTATTTAATAATAATTTTATCGGACTTGCTTTGGGGTATATAGTCTGGAATCCTTACGGATCAGTTTGAAATTTTGATGTAAAATGTAGTGTCTTGGGGTAAACAGGGTCTAGATCATTCATGAAAGAAAGATTTCTTCAAGTTTTTCTACTTTTTTTTTTAATTCGTTAATCTCAGTCATTACTGATTCTACTTATCCTATTATTTTTGTTACTATTTTTGTTGTCTTAGCTTATAATTCTTTGGATTTTTGTTATTGTCCTAACTAATTTTTTTATTTTGACCTTCGTAGGTATTTTTTTAATATTAAACTTATTATTTAAATATTGAATCTTTTTGTCTATTTCAAATTCTTGGAATTTTAGAAAATTGAGACTTTGTTCAAGTTTCTCTAGTATCTTTTTCTGTTTGGTCTGAGTACTCTCTATTAGATCAAATAGTCTTATTATGAGTTTATTATTTTCTTCAATTTTTTCACTAAAATTTATTATCAAGTCTATTAATATATTATATTGTTTGTCTGCAGAATGAGAACCCGTTAAAGAAAAAAAGAAATTTCTGCCACTGGTTCGTTACAGAACAGGGAAGTTTGAGGTACCCGAAAGATGGAAGGTCCAAATAAACGACACAAATTTTAAGCTACACTAGCAAATATTCATTTTTGAAATTCAGGCTCAGAGCATAGGATTATTAAAGGCCCCAAAAAAAATCATAGAAGTAATACATGGTTTAAAAACCTGTAGATTCTTTTAACCATCTATACATCAGAATGTGTAAATTTACATCAACTAGAGATTTCGAAAGAATCATAGACTCTCCTGGTATACAATACTGTGGTGCCTTGAACCCATTAGTTTACTGTCCTAGTATGTTCACGCCAACGCATCAGTCAATATCTGATAGAAGCTGCTTCATTTTCTCGTATGTCATAAAGACAATACCAATACTAGGCACAACCTTGTAATATTCAGGCAAAATTCCTCGATATAAACCACGTATGCCCTCTGTCTGGATAATATGACTGAATGTACCAAACAAACCAGTCTTATAAACACGGGCCCGACCACCTGCTCCTTCCAATTGCATTCGGCGCCTCACAAGATCCAAAGGAAATGTTACTGCAAACGCATCCATAAACATAAAGATGAAAAGGCTAAAAACATTGAATAGGTTGAAGTAATCAATTGAAAAGCAATTGATCCACTTACAACGATCAATAAGTTCAAAATGGCAACAATGGAAGTGATTGCCCATCCACTAGACATCCAAATAAATTAGAAGCCAAACATGTGCCATTTAGTGTTTCCATCAAGTGGGAGAGCCACCATGAGGTGTAGATATGGTGCCTCGGTAGAGCAAAGCAATGTGACTCTAAAAGAAGTGCTTGCTACAGTGGCACAAGTTTTAGAGTCTGGATTTCTGTTGTATTTGAGAAAAAACAATGAAAAATATAAAAGGAGTCCAGATTACTATCTTGCATTAACAGATGGAGAGGCAGTATAACTTTGTATGCTACAATACAGGAAAAGGTGGAGAGAAAAATAGGTCCTAAACGCCCTTTCACTTTGCTACAGGAAGGTTCCTCGTCTTCTTTCGTGAAGATATAAAATTCCATCACTTTTTGAGCTTTAGTTTCTTCTCTTTCTCACTCGTCCTGTAATTGTTCAACTTCGGGTAGTGTGATTTCTTTTCTTCTTGTTCTTCAGCATCCTCCTGATTTGATCTTTCTCCTATTCCTCTCTTCTATTCTGCTAGCTCTTTTACAGCCACACTGTGTTTTTGTTCCTCGTTTTTTACCAACCTCCTCAGGATGGCATTTTAGCACTTTTTGCTTTTAATTCACAGGTGCTTGTTCAATGGAATAACATATACCTACTGAACTACTTCAACTATTTTTATATCCCAATTTGATCTCTCTACTAGTCAATAGACAAGTTTCTATTCTTTAGACAGAAATAGCATAAATACTGGGACGACACATCTAATCAGGTAAGATGACAAAAATAAAGCGTTCTCCACAATGCCGAACTTCTACCCCAACAGATGCATAATTGGGACTTCAGATATGCAATGGCAGGGGAACAGATTGCAATCATGAATTTCTTATATGGTTTCTCCGTTCTCTTTGTTAACTTGCTATTTTAGTTGGTGCAATTGACATTCATTTAGTTACCCAGTGCATCCATGTTATTTCGCTGCTGTCTCTATGTTTTTTTTAGGGTTTCTGCAAAATACAAGGAATTACCCATATTTTACACACAAAGACCACACAATAAATAGAGGTAACTCTTCATTGCTCCTACAATTAATTTTTGTAACATAACATTTCAAGCCTAATTGAGAAGCATACCTCAATGAGGAAGCCTCTTACATTTTGATAACTGCAAATACATATGGCTCCGTGCAAACATCCACCATGGTGGAGCCAACTGCATGTTTGGAGATTCAAATTATCCAATTAATGAACGAGACAAAAACTAAGGCTGGCATTGTGAGCCAGAAACAATTAGTTAGTGTTGAGAAAGACAAGGAAGCAAATTATTTTTTATAGGTGAACTTTCTTACTAAACTCAGATGCCAGATAAAATTGCTCAGTCTCAGGCTCTAAGAGTCGGTCCAGTTAGAAACTTAGTGAGAAGCAAGCACCCTAACCTGCCTCTCTGCATCAAAAGCCATGAGACAGCTCCATGCATCAACATCTATTTTCAAATACCAAAAATTTTGTCTAAGAGTACATTAGTTTTTTTTGTTTTTTTTTTTGAAATTGGTAACGTTGATCTAAAGAGTACATTAGTTAAGGGTAAGGCCTAATACTGTATGTCTAGAACAAAGTTGGTGCCCCCCCCCCCCCCAATTTTGAGCTGGAGAAACAACTAGTCATCCACAATGTTAGCTTTTCTATTTCTTCTTCTATTTTGTGAAGAGTATATAGAATCCCAATTAGATATTCCATTTGTTTTTATGTGGACAGCTAACACATGTATCAAAGAGAAGTATAATATAGATAGAGTTGCATATAAGGTTCCAGATTGCCAGGACAAATAGTCCAGCAAAGATAAACAAGGGTTTTCTTCTTCCCCTAACACATATGGAATAGGAAACATGAAGGAATTGAAAGCTTTGGCAATATAGATGTCTCCATGTAGTAACCCAGCATTGAGATCAAAAAATTCAGAGGCAACGGAACACTAAAAGGATACGGTAACTAGGGGTGGCACACGGGCCGATATTGGTTCGTCGAAAATGAATCTAGTGAAAATGGATGAAATATTTGACTCGACCCATATTTAATATGGATAGAAATGGGTAAAACAATGGATGATATGGATAACTATATTATCTATTGTTCTTATTATGTAGAGAAATACATACTTCCATCACAAGATCTTTTCCTTATTCTTTTTCTCCTTTTTAGGGCGTGTTTGATATGAAGGAAGACATTTTCATGTTTTCCTAGAAAATATATTTTGAAAAGGAGTGATCTTGAGCCTATGTCGAGAGATCAAAATTCGGGTCTTGGATCGGGGTCGGAAGTTAGATCCAATGTCTGGACTCATTTCGGGTGGTGAGATTTAAGAAAAACTTTGATTTTTTTTCTCCCATCACTTTATGTATGAAGAAATTAGAGGAAAATAAGCCCATTTGAAAAATATTTCCCAAAACATTTAACTCAAATCAAGCATAAGACAATTATAAAATATTTAATAAAATATTTTTTCATACAATGCACTTTCTAAAGGTTCCTACATCCTTACGTATATTAGGAAGAGTACAATTGGTGGATACCCATGGGTTACCCATATTTTATGATGGATGATATAAGTTGATCCATATTTGACCCACTTTTAAGAGATTGGATAACCAACTCATTCAAAATGGGTTAATCGAGCGGATAACCATAAATTTGACCCATTTGCCGCCCCTAGTGGTCACAGACACCCAACAACTGGGGAATATTAGACAAAATTCAAGAAATATAGTTAAGACAATACTTTTCTTCATCACTATTTCCCTGTATAGCAAAATCAAAGCATAACTGGAAGCTTGAAATTTCTGCCACGTTTCATGTTATATCAGATTACTAACCTGTTGATGATGCAAGACCTGAAAGACTTCCACAAGCAAGGCTGACCAAGACAGTTGAATCATCTGGTCTGATATCAAGAAGTCTGTTACTATAATGCTATCTAGAGGCTAATACACAAAGACAAACTTGAGAACTAACTTGTGAATGACAACAGATTTCATGGATGATTATCAAGGGGGAAAATGATAAAAGAGAGAACAGATAGTACCACTCTTATTGAATATTACCTATGAGACTGCCAGTATGATCTCACGGTATCATAAACAGAAAAGCTGATTGCCAAATTCGGGCCAACCCCCTTCATGAGATTGAGATATTCATTCAGCATAAAACAGGAAAAGCACAATTCAGCGCAGACAGAATCTCAAGGACAGAAAGAGATACCAATAGAGTAGCACCCATTCCTTTATAAAGGCCGACTATCCCTTCTTCCCTACTGATGGTTTGTAATGCATGCCATATGCCTCTGTAATATATTACATTTGTCTGCAAAACTCAAAATGAGCACCTATCATAAAGGATCTAATGTCTCAGAAAAAAAGAAAGAAATAAGAGAAACAACAATCATTTTGATAATTACTGAAATATACCCAAAGACCAAAGAGCATTTGACTTTCCAACATTTCTGGCATCATGTAGGTGCTCTAGCTTAATGCTTTCTTATTCTAGTAATCGAAGAATTTGAGTCTCAACCGAACTTAGGATAATAGCAATTTCCAAACTTCCAACCATAAGAATAAAATAATGGACCTCGCTTAAAGGATAGAGCAACCTGACCTACTTGGAAAAATAACTAAACCGGCAATAATAACGTGTGTAACTAAACTATGTAAGAGTAAACAGCTTTTAACAGTTTTGCAATTTATGTACAGCTCATTTACTAGTGAATAATTAAAGAGAGCGTCCTAAAGCTAACATCTAATCTATGTTTATAATATCCGTCAAACAAGTGCTATGAACGACTCACCTAAAGTGCTTAAACCCTAAAATCAGTTGGAAAACAGACCAGTGCATGTTACGCTTAGTGGGAATATCAACGAAGCCAACAGGACTCTAACCCATACATCTCATCGCCAATGGCATTATCTTTGAAGAGATGACACTAAACAATAATATTTCATTCTATTGATTTTAGAATAAGTAAATATAAGATTGAACACATGCACTGCAAGTTTAGTCAGAATGAGGAAAGTGATGTTGAGGTGAAAGCAGACGGAATTTTTTTGAGATAAGGGTAACTAGGTGAAAGTAGATGGGAATTGTGGCACATAAATGCAAACAACTCTTACATATCTAAGCTCGTTGTTCCAGATGACAATGTTACACATAAAATTGCTCCTAGGGGCTTTGACCTAGTGGTAAGAGCACAACTCATAATGTGGGGGTTGGGTACACATCTTGAGTTTAAATCAAATCTTGTCGCAGACAAAGGCCTGATATTTAAATGGAAAAGAGTACATAGGTTGTAGGGATGGCAATGGGGCGGGGCGGGGGCAAGGCAGGCTGAGCTCAACCCGCAAATTTTTTAAACTGCCCCACACCGCATAGACCCACCCCACATAAACTCACTCTGCTTAAATTTTTAAGTTCTTTTATTTTTTAATTGAATTTAATATGAAAAATAAGAATTTGTATTTTTTAAAAATTTTTCACTAATTAACATCTCAACAATTAATTAACTATTTTTAGTTGACACTTCAACAATCTTAATATTAATTAGAAGTTTCTAATTAACATTTCAACAACTAACAATTTACCGGACATGTCTAGTTTAAATTTTAGAAAAAATAACATTAAAGTCAATATTTACTATAAAAAGTTTATATCTTTGATTTTTACTAATTACAAAGATTTAATTTTCTTCGAATTCCTATTTGGTTCTTTAAACTCGCCCCGTCCCACGTTAGTTTTAAAAATAGTTACTTCCACCCGTCCCACCCCGCCCACATAACTTTAAACCTACCCCGCCCCACTCCTAATGGGTGGGTCCATTAGCTATGGAGATACGGATGTGCGCCGCTGATGCTCGAGGATTTCGCAATTGTCACAAAGAAATCAAATCAAATGGTTTAGATTGAGAATGCTGCCAAGGTGTCTACCAAAGTAAAAGATAAGCCCTATATCAGCCATAAACCAACAATTACATATGAGTGAATGTTGGTAAACTAAAGTTGAATACATCCACTAGATGAGTGCCACAGCGATGTGGTATGTTAAGAGAAATGTGTGGTCACACAAAGTTTATACAAAATTAAAAATGACCAAATTGGCCAGAAGGTGTGAATAACACATCGAGAATAAAATAATAGGATGTCATTTGAGAAGATTTGGTCCTGCCCTGTGTCGATCTTGAGATATACTGATCCATGTATATTAAAGGAGACCTAAAATTACATGGAAGGTATTTATCTCCATAGATCTAAAATTTCTTGAAATCTATAAACTTGGCGAAAGATATATGAGTCTTGCTGAACTACACACATGTAATAGATAAGCAATGTATGCATTTTTTTTAAACCTAAAATACCGTTGCAACTAACAAAAATGTTCGAACTTCGGAAGTTGTTTGATATATTGACCTAATGAAAATTTTTTATTATGAACCAATACAATCTTCACCTTTCCACTGTCCATATAGTTACTTAGGAACAATGGAAATTAATATAAAGAAGAGCATAGAAGAATCACAAAGGAAAAACCTTTCTTGAAGCTTTGCAAAAATTTCAAAACAAACAAGTATTGCTTGATTGATAACAATGCAAATTACCAACTAGAGTTGATAATGTTATAAATTAAACAGCTGGGTTCCTTCATTTTCAATAAGGAGTTCCTTCATCTTCAATAAGGAGTGAGCAAGAGAACCTCAATGAGGTGCCTATGATAGATTCATGTAGCCATTATAGTCTCTTCCATCATCAGTGTTGTTAAAAGCGTTGACGTACTCGCTTTAAGTGCGAAGCAAAGCAAAACGACTACTTGTAGCTTTAATGCCTTAAAGCGATGCGACAGTGAAGAAGTGTGCACTTCTGGGAATGATGTCAGAAGCACACTTTTATTTAAAGCGAGAAAAAGCTCACTTAAGTGAGATAAGCGCTAACTAGAATTTTCTTTTTTTTTTCAAGTTTCTGTAGAAATACTTACACAAGTTCTCCAAATATTTTCCCTCCTAAGCCGATTGCGAAGGTTAGTTCTTCTCTTTTTGTTTCTCTTACTGCGTATGGTTCTCCTCTTCCGGGTGGCTAGGTTTTATTTTCCGAATTTCTATTTGTAATATAATGCTACTTAAGTAGCGTTACTCTGTTCTTTTTCCTTCTGATTTGAGATTCTTAGTTACTGTATATCCTTTGTTTATAATGCTACTGCCTATGCTCCGTTTTTCTTTATTTGTTTTGCTGCTATGTTTTGTATCATTTTTTTCCCATGTTTTTTTTGGTTGTTCAGTGACTGAGTTGCTGTTCTGTTTTTCTTTGTACTAAGTTGAATTTTCTTATTCAATGGCGCAAAAAAGGGATTCAGCTTGGCTTAGGGTATCTCCAACCAAACAACAAATTTTACACCAAATTTGGTGTCAACACTATTTTTAGTGTAAATCAACACCAACCCACTCCACCAAATTTTATACCAAGGAGGAATCTTTTTCTCCCTCTTTATTATTATATTATTATTTCTTATTTCATGTATATTTTCTTATTTCATGAAACAAAATTCTTTCTAAAACATTCACTATATATAATTTTCATATTATTTTCTTTCCTCTGGAGGTATCCAAAGGCGAAAGGTGTTCTGGTAGTGTATATTAGGATGATAAAGGACATGTATGATAGAGCCAAAACTCGGATAAGAATGATAAGAGTACTCGAAGTATTTTCCTATTAGATGGGACTTCATCAAGGATTTGTGCTGAGCCCTTTCCTTTTTGCCTTGGTGATGGATGAGCAGACACGATCTATTTAGGAAGAGGTTCCATGGTGTATGCTATTTGCGAATGACATAGTATAGATTGATGAGACCCAAGATAAAGTTAATAATAGATTGGAGGTTTGGAGACTTACTCTAGAGTCCAAAGAGTTCAAATTGAGCCGGACCAAAATAGAATACTTGGAGCGCAAATTCAATATTGCGAGGGATGAAGCGGACATCACAGTGAGGCTTGCCACTCAAGCTATTCCCAAGAGAAAGCTTTGAAAGAACTCCGAGTAAACAAAGCAAAAGCCCATCTGGCTGATCTCAAGCTAGATGAGAAGGTAAACCAACCCCCCGAAGAAGGAAACCAGGATCCCTCATCCATAATATTGATAATATCGATGATGATGTCACACATCACATTGGGGCAGCTTGGATGATTTGGAGGCTTGCCTCCAGATTATTGTGTGATAAGAAAATACTACATAAACTTAAAGATAAGTTTCACAAAATGGTGGTTAAACAGGCTTTACTATATGGGATGTTGTATTAGCCAATCAAAAACTCGCACGTTCAGAAGATGCAGATTGTGGAGATTAGGATGTTGAAATGGATGTGTACGACGTGATGAGATTAGGAATGGGGTTGTTTCTCGGGAGAAGATAGGGGTGGCTTATATAGCAGACAAGATGAGAGAAGCAAAGATTGATGATTTGGGCATGTGCAAAGGAGTAGTGTCGAACTTTCCTGCTAGAAGGTAAGAGAGGTTAGATTTAGGGGTTGCGCAGAGGGGCAGAGGTAGACCAAAAAAGTATTGGAAAGAGGTGATTAGATAGGATATGGTGTGGCTTCATATCACCAGGACATGACCTTAAATAAAAACGAATGGAGGTCACCTATTAGGGTAGAAAGTTAACAGGCTAATAGGGGTATGATGTTGTCTTGCATTGGGAATTTGTGATGTAGTAGGTAAGTAAGTGTTATTTGTATAGAAGTGGAAAAGGAAATATATCCCACATTGGTTAAGTAGAACATTATACTCTTTCTTCTAGCCTATATAAAGGGCTTCACTTGTA
>JAOTQR010037980.1:0-50826 GCA_025774065.1 Solanum ossicruentum | reverse complement strand
AACTCTATCTGCCATAGTAGCAACTACATTAGGAGCATACCTGGTCAGGGAATTAAATTGAAGGCTATACTCCCTCACACCCATATTCCCTTGGTGGCAGTTCAAACTGATCTGCACGGGCCTCTTGGATCTCTAATGGCAATAATGGTCAAGAAATGCCTCTCGGAACTCTTCCGAGGTAGTTGGAGGTGCATCTATACCCTTAGATTTCTTCCAAGCTTCATACCATAGTATAGCCACACCCTTCAACCTATATGTCGCTAACTCGACAGCTTCTGTACCACTTACGTGCAAAACATCTAAAGTATGCTGAATCTGATCAATAAAGTCCTGGAGGTCTTCATTACGATTTGACCTAGTGAAGGTTGGGGGGTCCAAATTAAGAAAATCACGTATCCTTGTACCAACTGCTCTATTCGTACCACCGGTACCCATAACTGGCCGACAACGATACAAGTCAATACTTGGACTGCATTTCTCAGATCCTGCATGGTAGCATCAATAGGTGGTTCTGGGGGAATTTCACTACTTCCCGGTTCATCAGGAGTTGGAGGAGTTGGAGATGTCTGTGATAAAGACTCCTTTCGAACCTCATCTCGTTGTCTCACTTGGCAGGGTATACCAACCACCACTTCTACTCCGTTCCCTTTACCTTTCTTCTTCCTGGTTTCTGGCATACTTGATGTACAAAACAATTTAGGGGTTAGACACAATCCACCTATTATACTTAGCTCTATGGCACGATCTAAAGAATGGAAAGAAAGTAACAACTCCTAAATGCCACGTAGCCTCCTACTTATAAATGTGGTGCACAACACATCGATAAACAAGATTCTACATAGACATGGCTTTGTAGACTCCCTAGGATGAGCCACTCTGATACCACTTCTATCACACCCCAAAGTCTTAGGGCGGACTGGCACCCGTTGCCGGTAAGGCTCGGGAGAACCAAACTGTATCTATGCGCTTTCTGTACATATTATAAGGGATGCCTTTAAGAAGATAAACTGTGATAACAAGCCAAAAGGAAATGCATATGACTAGGTCGTTGGGGCCATGGTGTCTAAAGTACGAGACATGACCATACTTTAATTTACAGTCTACAAAGCCTCTAGATAAGAGAAAGTACCTGACAAGGGTCGGGACAGGCCCTGCCTCAACTAACTGTACAATATAAACATGAGCTCTAGACACAAACAAAGCCCCGAAGCGACCTGGAGCTTAGTATCAACAACTGGATGTCCTGTATTCCTACTGGGGAGATCTACTAGCACCTGTACCTGCAACATGAAATTCAAGTCCCCCTTAAGGGACGTCAGTACGAGATAATGTACTGAGTATGTAAGGTAGGATATACTGTATGTGAAGTAACAACTCAAATGAAACCATGCACAGGTGTAAGATTAGAGACCACCTTTGGTTATACAAATGTAACTTTATGTTCTTTATATCACATTACCTGTACTGTATATCTGTGCACAACTGTAATACAAATGACCAACTGATCAGTGGTGAAACCGTATCAGGATCGTCCCTGGATAGGTTCTTCCTTAACCCCTCGGGCTACCACCTGTGATAGGATTGTCCCTTGCTAGGTGATTCTTCCACCCCTTGGGCTACCACCTATCAATAAACAATATATTGGGATCATCCCTGGCTAGGTTCTTCCTTAACCCCTTGGGCTACCACCCTTGATAGGATCGTCCCTGGTTAGGTGATTCTTCCACCCCTCGGGCTACCACCTATCAATAAACAATATACTTTACCTTTCAATTACCTTTAAGATGGTTCTTTCGGTGATCACAATTTTGGAGTTGTAGGACTGTAGATGTAACATGTAACATGTAGATAAATCATACAAGACAACATGTCAATGAAATGAGTACGTTACACAAATAATGGAATGCATATGAAATGAGACAACTTGTGAACTTTATTTAGCAACAAGGACCCATTTGGCTTGGTATCCACGTATGTATGAATTTTTGAAGGTGACTATGTATGGGAGCATATGAACATGTGCAAGAGCGTAGACACAGTTAATAATTGTGTCGGAGTTGGTAGATGCCTTTATATGTGCCAAGGAAGGATCTATGTTTCATGTCAAGTAATACGAAATCAAGTAGCCTTACATACCTTATTGTATGACCTTGTTACTACCTCGAGTTAACCTTCCCTTCCTCCAAATATTTATCTAAAATGTAGTAGGTGATAAAATTAGCATTAGCAGCCATAGATACACCTTGGAAGCCCAATCACATTAAAAAAAAACACACGGACAGCAAGCGGGTATTTATAAACCCGAGTGTATTCTTTCAACCTTCATGGCCCCCAATCTTATTTTTCTAATACATATTTTCATGTACACATCATGTACAGCTTGTTTTAGTGCCAGAACAACCTTACAACAGTCCACAAAGCACAACGCATAACAATTATACACAACCTAAAAATGGACGGCATAACGTTACCTTCCTTCGCTACATTCGACGTCGACAATTCCAAACCTATTCCAACTCTAACCAAACTGTTCCAACAACATTTACACATGCAAATAGACCTAAAACAGTCTTATAACTGCACTCGAGATGTCATGAAGGATGTGAGCCAATAACGTTCCATCCAACAGCCTACAAGTTCCAATCAACATTACATTTAAGATAGTACAATAAAATGCGTTTGTTAAATGAAACCAAAATCAGGGCAGCAACCTTAGGGTAACATCTATAACTCAAACCATGTTAAGAATATCATGTTCTCTTCAAAATACAGCTCACCAACCATAGAGAAGTCACTAAAACAAAAGGCAAAGTGTGCAACAACTTTCTAAATACATGCTGTCCCAAATTTCCAGCACAAACATACTAGCATATGCTTGTTGTTTTTCATAAGAAAACCATACTAAACACATGTGTAAACTTACTTAACACTACCTTTGGCCGACTTACTCTTGACCTTTTGACCACCTTATACCACATATTATGAAGCTGATTATCCAGCAGCTTGACCCTTACACTTGGGCCTAAATGGGTCTCCGAGTTGATGGGCTTGGGCTGCCCATTTTCCAACTTTCTGTTCACTTGGTTTGGGTCCAATTAGCCAAGTGGGTTTTGGTGCATTTGCGCCCTTTTTATTATACTTCTTGGGTTGAAAATGTAGTCCATTTATGATGCTAAAACATGGGCTAAAGTTACACCCTTAAGATGGACTTTATTCATAATTGAACTTGGACAAATTCAACGTCGAGCCTCGTCTCCGTTTAGCTAGCAAATTTAAGCTAAGCAAGTAGGTGACTCACCTGCTAACTTCCTAAGTCCTACAAAGCATCTCAATTCCCTCACTTCATTTAAGGCCGTGATCTCCTCAATTCTACACAAAACATATATACACTCGGCCCTCTTAAGTGTTAGACGCACATATCTCCCTATAACATGAAATTCGAGCACTTTTAGAAATGAGTGCTAATTTGACCAAACCATATCATGTTTCATTTGCATTATGCTAGTATTGTAATATGTGGGGTGTTACAAGATTTCACCTTCATATCATACAAGACATTTCCCAATACTCTCCCAAAAGCTTAGACAAATAGTTTACTCAAAATCAAGGGCTCCAAACTCATTTTGGATCTTAAGAATTTCACTCTAGTTTCGTCTCCATTCCAATCTTCATCCAGAAATTCTCCAAACCTAAGGTATGTGGGTTTCAACCATGGGGTCCTTTCACCCATGGTGCCCAAGCTTCCTTTTCACCTAAATTACTAGTTTCTAAATTGATTTTACTTATGGGTTCTCTATTATGAATTTTAATATGAAGTATGTTGGGGTTTTGTAAAAGTATGCTTGTTTAAGCATGTTTTGAGCTATGAATCATAGACCTATTTTGAGATTTCATGAAGGACTTTGATGTATATTGCATGAGGGTATTACCAAGTGTTGGTACATGGTTTTACATTAATTTTTCTTGCATGATTTCACTCTTGAATTTCATGGTTTTACACTAGCATTACACACCCGCGAATTGCTTAATAAAATGTCAAGTTAATGTATCTTGAGTTGTTGAAAACCTAATGCTTGGCACATGAGTTAGTGACTTTATGATGATGAAAGGGTGATATGAATGTGTTGATTTCATGAGATGTATCTATTGTGTTATTAGTTGACTATAGCTAATTGAGTAGTGATGCCTCAATCACATTGGCTGGGGGTGGTAAGCTATCAACCAATTGAGGGGTTGGCACCTCAATCATCTCAGATGGGGGTGGTATGCCATCAACGAATTAAGGGGTTGGTAGCCCAATCACCTTGGATGGGGGTGGTAAGTTGTCAACCAATTGAGGATTTAGTACCTCAATCATCTCGGATGGGGGTGGTAATCCATCAAACAATTGAGGGGTTGGTACCTCAATCACCTTGGATGAGGGTGGAATCGTCAACCAATGGAGGGGTTGATACCTCAATCACTTCCGATGGAGGGTGGTCATGTCCATCAACCAATTTAGGGGTTTGTACCTCAATCACTTCTTAGGAGTGGTCTACCTTAGGTTCCAAGTACTAAGTTGCTTGGTCTATGATGATGGTCTATTCCTACACATATAATATATATATATATATATATATGTATGTATGTATATATATATATATATATATATAAAGCAAGTTTACTCCAAGTATCATTCACGTATGCCATATTGTTATATGTTCATCTATTACCTAACTATGTATTTTGACTATGTTGTATATCTATTGTTGCATTGCATCCTACATACACATTCAAATGTACTAATGCATACTCTATGCCTACATGATGTTATCTCCCGAGCGAGGCGATATAGGTACAAACGCGTCAACACGTTACCCAGGCCTACAACCTCCCGAGTGAGGCTTCATCCTTTTCCCCACACTATGGGGATAATATCATATGCATACATTCTTTTTATCATCATATAGTCATTCAACTCATAAGACATGCATTGGACCATCATTTCCACAAGAATAGCATAACCGGACATTTTATCGAATACTTGACCGGTATGTAGTGATAGTATAAAACCATGCGCTCCATTGGTGGAATCATGCTAGAAATTCTAGTATAAAATCATCAATAGATACTTGGTAACACCGTCAAACAACATACATCAAAACCCTTCATCAAATCTCACAATGGATCTTTGATTCATAGCTCAAGACATGCTAAAACAATCACAATTTCTTGAAACTCCAACATACTATGCAGTGAAATTCATAATGGATAAGACTCATGTGTAAATCAACTTTAAATCATGCAATTTAGGGTAATAAGAAGTTTTGGTATCATGGGTGAAAGGACACCAAAACCCGCATATCGTAGCTTTTGGAGAATCCTTGAAAAAGATTAGAGATGAAGACTTGAAGCTTGAATTATAATCTTAAGATCCAAATGAGTTTTGGGACTTGATTTTGGAGAGAAATATTTCGCTAAGTGTTTGAGTGAGTATTGGGCAATATCTTGAAAGATATGAAGGTGAAATATGACTAAATATAGGTATTTTCCCGTTTGGGAAAAGATAGGACCAAGACTCAAAAGCCTTGGACCAACTCAACAAAACTGGGCAAAAATAACACTGTGTCGCGCCCTTGGCGCGTCGCGCCAGGGGCACTGATTGTCATTGGAAATCACATTTTTGTGATTTTCAAATTTTGCTATGGTTGTTCTTCTTTTACTCTATTTGACCCCCTGAACTAAAATATGAAGTCAAATTTTCGATATCACGCAAGGATTTTGAGATATATGGAAATTACGATTTCGGGAATTTCCGAGGCACATTTTTGGGACAATTTTTGGGGTCCTTAGCGTATCATCTCATGCCATGTTTATAAACTATCTTTCTTTTATGTATACGTTAACTATGAGGGTGAGCCCGGTTTGCTTGTCTTGTTCCCCGCTCTTATCTATGTTGTAGAGATGTTGTTGGACATGTCATGTGTAATGTTATAAACTTGTCTAGACTCTTATTGTTATAATATGAATGATGTCCCTTAGCCCTAGTTATCCCAATTTCTACTCTTTTGTTACTATTTTATTGCTTCCGCGACCAAGGATGTGTAATAATGTGCTAAGAGGCTTGCTTGGGGTCCCTTCGAGTTCCCTTTGTGCCGTATCACTTCTACGCCCTAGGCTTGGGTCATGAAAACCGAAATTGAAATTGGTTGAAATGGTGTACTTTCATGAGGCCTAGAAAATTTTGCCAAGTCCTGCCATGACGATACATAAGGTGCTTCATGTAAGGCAACCCAAGATATTAGTGCTTATGAATGACGTTCTGATGTGTGCAAAAGTGCAAAGTGGTTTTTTCAAGAATGGACAAATAAGCATGCAAGGTTGGCATTCGACAGATCACTGAATTGAAACAACGGCCTCGATTTTCACCTCATTTTGGATCAAAGTTTGGTCCATAGGCTTTCTGTAAAATTCAGCATTCAAAGTCATTAATCAATAGATGGCCGATTCTGTTCATCGATGCACAGTATCCACTGCCTTTGTTCTTAACATGAGGCTTTAACTTTTGTAAGATTAGGCGATCAAATGGCGCACTTGGTGGATCGTCGAATGAGTTTGTGGTGTAAGTCAACATCCCCGAATTCATTGACAAACTGACCTTACGTCATTCTTAAGTAGCTTCTTTTTACTCTTCATCCTTTCACTCTTACTTTTTCACCCTTGCCACGCTTCACTCTTGTAGCCTTAAGTTTTCATTGTTTCCTTATATGATTGAGCCTCAACTTCATCAATTGATCATTCTTGTCATTTTCATTGTATCTTACTTGCTATTTTGATATATTTTCATCCTTTTTTCTTAATTTTTTGCCATGTTGGGCCTGATACTAATTGAAATTGGTTGTTTAACTATGTGGGTCAATGTATTGTGTAAAAATTACTTGAGAATGGTTGTTTATAAATTGTAGAAATCAGGGGTAGAAACCTTGATTTCTAATGCATGGTTTATGCGTTTGGGTTAATGATTATTGTGATTCGTAATGAAATTGCCCATATCTACTTAATGGGTCAAGCATGTGGTTGATATTCTCGGTGCCAAAGTGTTGTACTAGTTTGCAAAGTGAATAATTATGATCGAGTCAAGGTTGTCAGAGGAGATTAGTTGAATTCATATGGTTTTTTAAGTTTGAATTTGATTTCACGATCCAAACCTAGGGCCTAGACATGACACAGTGAATGGGAACCCGAAGGGACCCAAACAAGCCTCTTAGCATATCATTCACACATCCTTGGTCGCGGAAGAAAAATAAACAACACAAGAGATACAAATAAGGGAAGCGGGTACAGAAGTCTTGATATTTATAAAAGCATAAAAATGTCAAATTCATAGCATAAGTACTATGCAAGAGCATCCTCGGACTTGAGGACTCACCAAAGTTTATCTTCCGTAGACCAAACTAGCCACGTGAAGGATGATTGAGAGGTGCTCCAATCCTTGCATGGTAATATTATGTAGGCATAGAGTATGCTTTAGTACGTTTGAATGTACTAAGTATATAGAATACAATACAACAAAACATAAGCCAATATAGTCAAAATGCATAATCACAAGCAATAGATAAGTATAATATCAATATGGCATGCATGAATAATGCTTAAGTAAAATATGCTTGTAAATCATACAACTTGCATAGCAGGTGTCACATATGGCAAGAGACTATAATCAACATAGACCAAGCAAACTACTACTTGGAATCCAAGTAATGTCACCCCTTGTAAGGTGATTGAGGTATTCACCCCTCAAAAAGGTGATTGGGCATGTCACCCCATGACAAGGTGATTGAGGTACGCACCCTGTGACAAGGTTATTGAGGTATGTCACCCCTCAACATGGTGATTAGGCATGTCAACCCCCAACAAGGTGATTGAGGCATGTCACCCCCTCAACAAGGTGTGGTCTGTTTGCAATATCATACATACTTTTCATGAATTAAATGCATACATACAAGCCCTTACTCATCATAAAGTCACTTGACTTATAGCCCATGTAATAGATCATCAAAAACTTGAGAATCCTAGTCAAGACATTTTATCAAATACTTGGTGGGTGCATGCATAATGCTTGCTCAAAATCATGCAATTTAAGAGTGAAATAACATGAGAAAACTCAATGTAAATCAACCCACCAATATATAGTAAAACCCTAATGTAAGGTACCTTGAAATATATCATTAAATCTCATAGTAGATTATAGTTTCATAGCTCAAAACATGCATAATCTCAATGGATAAAATCAATTCATGGTATAAGCTTGAAATAGATAAATATGCATAATCAATCAACATTTCATAAAACCCCAATATAATTTATAATCATAATCCATAATAAAAGATACCCATATATATATTATACAACTTGAAACCATTCAATTTTCATAAAAAGAAAGATTGGGCTCTATGGGTGAAAGAACCCAATGGATGAAACCCACATACCTCAAACTTGGGCTTTCCTGAGATACGCTTGAAGAGAACATAGAGCTTGAAGAGAATCCTTGAGTTTCAAAGTTAAGCTTGAAACCCTTGAAATTTGAATTAAATATTTGGCTAAGTCTTGGAGAGGTTTTTGTAAGGGTTTTGAGTGATATATATATATATATGAAACTCCCCAAAAGTGTGTTTTGGAAATGCCCATAATCATAATTTTTATATATCTCAAGATCCGTGCGTGATATCAAAAATTTGACTTCATATTTTTTATAAGGGGAAAAAATTGAGTGGGAAATGGGTATAATCCGGATTTTGGAGGACCCATAGCAAATTTCATTTTCACAAAAAATTTCAAAAATAGAAGGCATCTGTGATGCCTCCGAGATACGGACCCATCATGGAGGTGTATTTGCACATCCTTAGTTTGTCCTTCTTGGCCTAAGAAATTGGGTTATTGGCACCATGCCCACATATGAATGAAAACACCTATACTTTTCAATTTTTGAACTCTATATCACTCAAGACATACTCTCAAGACCCTCTCTAACACTTAACCAAATATTTCCTCTGCATTCAAGTGTCCCAAGCTAAATTCTAGATCTCCAGAAGTTCATTCAAGCTCCAAGTTCTCATCCAAATCTACATCAAGGAAATCCCCAAATTTGAGGCATGTGGGTTTCAACATTGGGTCTTTTCATCCATGCTGCCCAACCTTCCCTTTTATGAAAATTGCAAGTTCCTATGAAAATTGCATGTCACCCTAAGGTGATTGAGGTACTTACCCCTCAACAAGGCGATTGGGCATGTCACCACCAAACAAAGTGATTGAGGTATCCACCCCTCCACAAGGTGACTGGACATGTCACCCCACCTCTCTCAACAAGGTGATTGATGTATGTCACCCCTCAACATGGTGATTGGTCATGTCCCCCCCCCCCCCCCCGACAAGGTGATTGAGGCATGTCAGCCCCTCAACAAGGTGTGGTCTAATTGCAACATGGTAAATATTTTTCATGAATTGAATGCATACATACAAGCCCTTACAAATCATAAAGTCACTTGACTTATAGCCCATGTAATAGATCATCAATAACTTGAGAATCCTAGTCAAGAAAATTTATCAAATGTTTGGTGGGTGCATAATGGTTGTTCAAAATCATGCAATTGAAGAGTGAAATAATATTAGAAAACTCAATATAAATCAATATACAAAGATAGTAAAGCCCTCATATAAGGTACCTTGAAATCTATCATCAAATCCCATAGTATATTATAGTTTCATAGCTCAAAACATGTATAATATCAATAGACAAAATCAATTCATAGGTATAAGTTTGAATAGATAGACATACATAATCAATCAACATTTCATAAAACCTCAAAATAATTTATAGTCAAAATCCATAATAAGAGATACCCTTAGATGATATATCTTGAAAACATGCAATTTTCATAAAAAGGATGATTGGGCTCTATGACTGAAAGGATCCAATTGATGAAACCACATACCTCAGACTTAGGTTTTTCTTGAGATAAGCTTGATGAGAACTTAAAGCTTGAAGATAATCCTTGAGTTCCAAAGTTAAGCTTGAAACCCTTGAAATTTGAATGAAATATATGATTAAGTGTTGGAGAAGTTTTTGTGAGGGTTTTGAGTGATATATAGTTGAAATTTAGCTAAGTATGAGTGTTTTCACGCATAAGTGGGCATGGAGGTATGAATCCAATGCCATTGGGTGACATAGGAAATTAACTTAAAATTAACACTGTTCCATGTCTGGTCCGTGACGTAGACCCAACGCAAAGGAAGAATTAACACCAATCTGCACCGACTCCATGTCGCGGCCTAGCCGCGGATGCACACTGGAAAATGAAAATTAGCAAATTTTATTTTTCACTATGGGTCCTCTGAAATCTAGGTTAGACCCATTTTCCTCTGAACTTTGCCCCTGATCGAGATTGTGAAGTCGAATTTTTTTATCACACATGGATTTTGAAATATATGGAAGTTACAATTATGGGAATTTGCGATGCACATTTTGGGGCATTTCATTGATATAGTGATGCGTTTTGTGGGCTTGTCTTAAATTGCACCATGTGGTGAAGTATGACTTTCCTAGATTTTATCTTGCAACTTAAAATTGCACAATGATGGAGTAGGTAACATCTTTGTTAAGGGTAAAGCCATTGTTTCATTGGATTCGTGCTAAATGTGTGATATTTGAATGTCATATGATCTAAAAATGTTTTTAGGTGTTTAACTATGAGGTGTGTATTGTGAAATTGCCCTTATGTTCTTACTGTGAGGTGTGTATTGTGAAATTGCCCTTATATTCTTATTTCCATGCTTGACACCTAAATTTTAGGAAATTTGGGTTGTCAATCAACTTCGACAATGATCCATTTGACCACCGACTTGATCTGATGGTCCGCCGATTGGTCACACGCTTCACCCTTTTCAACACCTTGTACCCCTAAGTTCTGTTAAATTTGGCAATGGTTATTTTGACCACCGGATTGATTCAGTGATCTACCAAATCATGATATTTGTCTCTGAAGTTGATAGTCTCTTGAAGCCCACATTCTATAACAAAAAGCAATGGCCAATTTGATAGCTGGATGTATTCGATGATCCACTGACATGTTCGGTGGGCAAATTGACCATAGCCTATCGTTGCTTTTCTAAGGGTTCTTTTTGTATTTGTCTTTCCATCATTGATTCTTACAAATATTGTTACTATGTTTCGTAGATATGCCCCCATCAAAAGCATCCTATTACTCATGGAGGATATAGAGTTGCTATGGTAGCCCTTATAGCCATAGGCAGTGAAGAACAAAGGGAGAAACGACCTCATAGAGAAGGACGGAGTAAGGGAAAGCAGAAAGTAGTTGAGCATTGTCACGATCAAAACTAAGGCCTAGATGTGACACGACAAATGGAGAACCCGAACGAACTCCAAACAATCCTCTTAGCATATCATACACAAATCCTTGGTCGCAGAAGCAATTTAACAATAACAAGAGAGTAAAAATAGGATTAACGGGACTAAGGGAAGTCTTTATTAAAATAAAGATATAGACAGTCAAGCTTAAAACATAGATAAATCATAATATTCCAACTACACCTCTAAACTTAGAACGGAGCGGGGGCCAAGACACTTTTCAGGCTCACCGTCATAATAATGATAATAGGTAATCCAAATATACAAGATGTAGTCTAAACATAAGCATGAAAGAAGATAGATATTGTCCTCCGACATGAGGACTCACTAAAAGCTAACATGAACAAGCTATCTAGCCATGTGTAGGAGAATTAATAGGAGCTCCGGTTCCTACACAGTGATATCATGTAGGCATAGAGTATGCGTAAGTATGTTTGAATGTACTAAGCATGTAGAATGCAATGCAACAAGAGATAGGCAACATAGTCAAAATGCATAATGATAAGCAATAGATAGCATAAAAACAATATGATATGTATGATCAATGTTTAAGTGAATCATGCTTGAAAATAATCATACTTGAATGACTTGTTTAACACAATAAGTTGACATGATTAGATCATTGAAATACATTGTAATAGAGGGTGAGGGATGTAGCATTCGTCATAACCCCTTCTAGCAGGTAATGGGTAGTACATGATGGTAGAGAGATAGCATAGGTCATAACCCCTGCATGTAAGCATGAGATAACGAATAGCACATGAGGGTAGGACCATAATATAGGTCATAACCCTACATGCGAACATGAGATAATACAACATATTTAATTACATATGAGGATGAAGCATACTGCATAGTTCATAACCCCTTCATATGAGTATAAGACATTGCATAACATCAAATCATACATGAGGGTAAGGTGTAAAACATAGATCATAACCCCTTCACCTAGATATAATAAAGTAAATAGTATTGATTTGTAAATGAGGGTAAGGTACACAATATAGGTCATAACTCCTACATGTAGAAATTGGCCTTGTACTAGAGGGTAAGGCATATAACATAGTTCATAACCCCTTCTAGTAGCTTCACAATTCACAAGAGCATAAAACTTAGCATAAGAACTCAATAACTCATCAACAATCGATATTTATATAAACCATGTAATTATAAAGTTACTTAAATCATAAATGATGCAATAAACTATAAATAACTCAAGAACTCTAAACCTTATATTTTATTGAACACTTGGTGGGCACATATGAGGACATGTTCAAATCATGCAAAATACAAGAGTATAGATCATGAAATAATGAATAAATGCATCTTAAAATCATGTAAATCAGCCCACCAACATCATGGTAAAACCCCAATATGGGTAATTGTAAATCGTATCAAAACTTCACAATAGTTCTTAGATTCCATAGCTTGAATCATGTATAGTTTTAATAGAAAAAGATTAGCTCATAGTATAAGATCAAAATAGATATTCATGCACAATAAATAATATTTGACAAAACCCAAACACATTTGATGTTGATATTTCATAATAATAGGTACCCATAAGAAAAACAACTTGAAATCATGCACTTTTCATAAAATAGGAAGATTGGGCACCGTGGGTGAAAGGACCCATTAGTTGAAACCCACATGCCTTAAACCTTGAATTTCTTGAAATTGAGTTGAGAAAGACAAGCTTGGAATGGGGTCTTGAAATCCACAACTTGTTCTTGAGTTTCCTTGAAATCTTATTGGTGTTTGGTAGAGGTTCTTGGGAGAATTTGAGAGTGTATTCCAATTGGGAGGCATGAATTTGATCTTTAGGAATAGGGTTTAGGTCTTTAGGAAGTGCTAATTTAGCATAGGAATCCGCAAAAGACCAATAGAAATAACTAAATTTATGAAATGCCAATATTGAAACGGAATTTGGCAAAAACTCGTATATACCCCTACACAGATGAGTTCTATGAAAATAGGCATAACTTCTTCATCCGGAATCTAAATAAGATGAAACCAAGTGCGTTGGAGAGCTAATTCATAGAGCTTAATTCGGGAGATGTGCGTGACCAGATCTTTGTGTGCTAAGAGATGTGCATCTTTAAAGTTGACCCTTCTACTTGTACTTGTGCAAAACATAGACAACGAAAACTCTTTTGAACTTTGCTTGATATAGGCGGCCCACGATGGTCTTTAATGACATGAATAGGCTTGAATCAGATTTGAATGAGAGCTTGAAGCTTGAATGAAATCCTTAGATCTGGAATGAGATTTGAGCACTTGAATTTTGAGTGAAATATTTGTCTAAGTATTAGAGAGAGTATTGGGAATGTCTATGATATGGTATTGAAATATAGCTAAGTATAGGTATTTTCATGTACGGGAAGACTCAGGCCCAATACCCAAAGACCTTGGACAGGAACAAGAAAACTGGCCCAAAAAAATAACCGACACCCCTGGGGCGCGCTTGCTCACTGGAATTCGCTCACATTGGATTTTCAAATTTTGATATGGGTGCTCTAAATTTCAAGTTAGAACCATTACTACTTAATTTTTCCCCCTAAACAAGAATATAAAGTCAGATTTTCGATATCACGAATGGATTTTGAGATATGTGGTAGTTATGATTCCGGGCACTTTCGTGGCACATTTTCGAACACTTTTTGGGGTCGTTTCAATATCTCTCCCTTGGGAACATTTGTCCCCGAATGTCAAAGAAATGTAATTAAGAAGAGTAATTATGAAGAAATCAGCCCCCAACAAGAATGAAACAATGCGCTTAAACACCATTTTTCACAATCTCAACATAAATGTCAAAATCATTATGAACTTGTCAACATAAATATGAATGCATGAAAATGACATAGGGGCTGAAACATAAGACTTGAATCATAAAAATGACTTGGTGTGTTATCATAAGCTTGAATAGAATGAAAAAGATATGGATATTTCCCCTCCATGCCTGCTCTGGTTCCCCGAGAGACACTTTCAACTTCAGGATTCTTCCAAATGGCCTTGACGAACACCACATCCTTATTAATCAACTTTTCCAGCCTTCCATCTAATACCTCCACTAGGACCTTTTTCTAAGTCAACTTATCCTCCACAACACCCACAACCTCAAAGAGTTCTATAGCACTAGAGTCACCAACACATCCCCACAACTTAGAAACATGAAGAACCGGATGAACCATATCCATATCCCTAGGTAATTCCAATCCTTATGCAACCTTACTAATTTCTCCTCCAAACTCTATAAGGACCTACAAACCTTAACCTAATTGTCAACCTAAACACACATATCCACTTGGTATCATAAACAACCATCTCTTCATTGGGAGACAACCTCCACTCTACCATCCTTTCGCCCAAAACATCCAACTCTACTAAGGCGGGATCAAGGCCTTGCTTAAACTAGACCTCTTCAACAAAAGAAGATTACCATTCCCAACATCCTCCAACCTAACTCCCAATCTAGCCAACCGATGGAACTCTTTAGTCACCTTTTTTGCACAATCATCCACATATGCTAGGCTACCCATAGACACCCCACTTAGAGCATCAGCCATAACATTAGTCTCACTGAGAAAATAATGCACAGTCATATCATAATCCTTAAGGAGCTCTAACCACCTTCTTATTGCCCTCAATTCGCACCTATCATATTTAGCAAACAACCTCGCATCCCCCAAGACTCGCAACACTACATCCAAAATGATTCACAAGTTCTAAATAAATCATGCTCCACCACTACAGGCCACATCAAACATGTCAAAGTAGGGTTTTAAGACCCAATTCATGAAATCCATCAACATAGCCGATGCATAAGTCAACCAAGATCGCAAGACAAGGCTATATCAAATAAGAACATGGGCAATCCCTAGACCTTTCTAGCAACAATAGACTCACCTAACCATTCGGGACACACATGTATCTTACTAGCAGTAAAAGGAATGATGAAACCCGGATCCATCAAAATCAAAACCTTCAACTTACCTTCTTTTGCCTTCCACTTTGAAGCGACATGATCAATTAGAAGAGTAAAGAACATTCATTAGAGGGAAAGGCCTTATTTCGATTCTAAAGCACAACATAGACTATGAAGAAAAGAAACATTTCCTAAAATGACTCAGAGCTTCCCATTCATAGTTGCGGTGTGCTTTACAACCATGAATAAGACTTTAATCGACGTGGCGTGTTGGATGTTGAGGATCATTAACAACCTAGTGCTCTAATACCATGTTTGTCACGACCCAAACTAGGGCCTAGATGTATCACGGTGAATGGGGAATCTGAAAGAACCCCAACCAAGCCTCTTAGCATATCATACATACATCCTTGGTCGCGAAAGAAATTAAAAAACAATGAGAGAGTAAAAATAAGGATAACGGGACTATGAGAATTCTTTGGTAACATAAAAATATAAAGAGTCAAGTTTAAAACATAGATACATCATAATATTCCAACAACACTCTAAACTTAGAATGGAGCTAGGACCAAGACACTTTCCGAGATCACCCTTATAATAATGACAATAGGTAATCCAAATATACAAGATGTAGTCCAAATATAAGCATGAAAGAAGATAGATATTATCCTTGGACATGAGGACTCACCAAAAGCTAACTTGAGCAATCTGTCTAGCCATGTAGAGAAAAATCAATAGGAGCTCCAATTCCTACATGGTAATATAATTTAGGCATAGAGTATACGTTACTACATTTGAATGTGTTAAGTATGTAGGATGCAATGCAACAAGAGATAGGCAACATAGCCAAAATGCATAATGATAAGCAATAGATAACATAATAACAATATGACACATATGATCAATGATTAAGTGAATCATGCTTGAAAATAATCATACTTGCATAGCTTGTTTAACATAATAAGGTGACATGATTAGATAATCCAAATACCTTATACTAGAGGGTTAGGGATGTGCTAGAGGGTGAGGGATGTAGCATAGGTCATAACCCCTTCTAGTAGGTAATAGGTAGTACGAGGTAGATAGATAGCATATGTCATAACCCCTACATGTAAGCATGAGATAACGAATAGCAAATGAGTGTAGGATGGTAGAATAGGTCATAACCCCTACATGCGAACATGAAATAACACAACATATTGAATCACATATGAGGGTGAGGCGTACTGCATAGTTCATTACCCCTTCATATGAGTATAAGACATTGCATAACATCAAATCATACATGAGGGTAAGTTGTATAACATAATTCATAACTCCTTCACGGAGATACAAGAAAGTAAATAGTATTGATTTGTACATAAGGGTAAGGTATAAAACATACTTTGTAACCCCTACATGTAGAAATTGTCCTTGAACTAGAGGGTAAGACATATAACATAGTTCATAACTCCTTCTAGTAGGTTTCACAATTCACAAGAGCATAAAACCTTTAGTATAAGGACTCAATAACTCATCAACAACCGAGACTTATATAAATCATGTAATTATAAATTTACTTAAATTATAAACCATGCAATAGACCATAAATAACTCATGAATCCTAATCCAGTCATTTTATCAAACACTTAATAGCACATATGAGGACATGTTCAAATCATGCAAAATGCAAGAGTATAGATCATGAAATAGTGAAATCAGTATATCTTAAAATCATGTAAATTAACCCAACAACATCATGGGGAAACCCCAATATGGGTAACTTGTAAATCATATCAAAATGTCGCAATAGTTCATATATTTCATAGCTTGAATCATGTATAATCTCAATAGAAAAAGATTAGCTCATAGTATAAGCTCAAATAGATATTCATACATAATCAACAATATTTGACAAAACTCCAACATATTTCAAGCTCATATTTCATAATAATAGATACACACAAGAAATATAACTTGAAATCATGCTATTTTCATAAAATAGGAAGATTGGCACTATGGGTGAAAGCATTCATTGGTTGAAACTCACATACCTTTGACCTTGAATTTCTTGAAATTAAGTTGAGAAAGACTTGAATCTTGGAATGGGGTCTCAAAATCCGCAACTTGTTCTTGAGTTTCCTTGAATTTTTATTGGGATATAGTATAGGCTCTTGGGAGAATTTGGGAGTGTATTCCAATTAGGAGGAGTGAATTTGATCTTTGGGAATAGGGGTTAGGTCTTTAGGAAGTGGTAGGATAGCATAGGAATCCCCAAAAAACCAATAGAAATAACTAAATTTATGAAATGTCATTAATGAAATGGAATTTGGCAAAAACCCGCGTATACCTGCACAGATGAGTTCTACGAAAATGGGCATAACTTCTTCATTCAAACTCTAAATAAGGTAAAATGAAGCGCGTCGTTCAAAGAGCTTCAATTTAGTAGGTCGTGGGAAACCCAGTTTATTTTGTGATAAGAGGTATTTCCCCTAAAAGGTGACCCTCCAACCGGTAATTGTGAAAAACTTATCCAGCAAAAATTCCTTTGGACTTGGCTTGATGTAGGGGGCCCACGATGGCCTTTAACGACATGAATAAGCATGAATTATATTTGAATTTGATCTTGAAGCTTGAATGAAATCCTTAGATCCAGAGTGAGATTTGGGCACTTGAATTTTGAGTGAAATATTACTCAATGTTAGAGAGAGTATTTGGGGACTGTCTTATGTGATATGGTATTGACATATTGTTAAGTATAGGTATTTTCATGTATGGGAAGAGTTAGGCCCAAGATCCAAAGGCCTTGGACCGGAAGAAGAAAAGTGGCCGAAAAAATAACCCCTCCGCGCCCCTAGCGCGTCACCCCTGGGGCACGCTTGCTCACTGGAATTCACTCACTTTTGATTTTTGAATTTTGTTACGGTTGCTCTAAAATTTGAGTTAGACCCATTACCCATATAATTTTGCCCCCTGAACAAGAATATGAAATAGAATTTTTGATATCACTCACAGATTTTGAGATATATAGAAATTATGATTCCGGGCACTTTCGAGGCACATATTCATGCACTTATTGGGGTCGTGTCAAGCATGCTGATATCAGGTGTGAAGAAGAGGGTCGTTAGAGGTTGAGTGAACTGACTCCGATGAAGAGGAATTGGGATCAGGAATAGGCCTTCAAAAATCTTTGCATGGAAGAGAGGTCTAAGCCCATGATTCACTTCTCCAAACTTCCTGAAATCATTCGAAAAACTATTGTACAATGATATCTCAACCATTTGAAAGTTGATGGGTTGAGAACTATTTTGGAGGGGAAAGGACTCTTGAAAGATGGGGTGGTTTATAGATAGATGGTAGACTATAAGATTTCATGGTTTCTAGTAGTTCACTACATATCGGGAACCTATGTCCCTGTTGGATACCTGACTTCTGTAAAGCTTATGCCAGGCATGTATCCAAAAGCAAGGGTTGTGTGAAGATTTCTCCCGAAACTATTGATGTGGTGGAGGTCTATGGTATGTTTGTCCCATGTAGTAGAACTAAATCATACTTATTAGGTTGTATGTTTTTCCAGACACAACATGATTTGGTAGATATGATTGAGAAGAACACCCTGAATGACCTCAAAGCTTTGTTGGCCCCATTGATTAGTATTGCAGCCCCTTCATGGCTGGAGCAGGGGGTGTTTATTGAGAAGAAGGTGTTGAATATTGTTTCTCATTATTGGTTTGGCTTTATTAGTAGCAAGCATATGCCATCACAAAATGAGTCCATTCTTCATCATCACAAGGCAGCTTTTGTTGGATGCGTCATGGATCGGTGGAAGCTGAAACTTTGGTTGATCATGTCCATGGAGATTCTCACAAGGGATAAGCACCAAAAAACTTCTCTACCATTCCCAGTCTCATCACAATCCTATATAGGAAAGTTTGATTATCATTTGTCTGAAACACTGATGTAGAGTTCAGTCAATTGGTTTCTACCAATATAAGACGCATTGAGGTTGAGTTTCAGAGGGATGACGAGCAGAGAGAAATGAAGTAACTGGTTGATAGTACATTAGTAGTAGATCTTGAGATGCTAGAGACTAGCACATATGAGCTGGTTCACAAGACAGGTTTGCCCTTTTCCCCTACTCTGATCCCATGCTCTCCTACTCTAGCCCCTTCATTTCTAATAAGACGTAACCCTCAACTTCTATATCTTGACCCACAATTATTAGGCTGTGATATATCATTTTTCCCTATCGGCTAGATCGACTTACACTAGGATTGCACTAGTCGAATCTTTTATTTCGGTATTGATTGTGAGGGCCATAACAACCGCTTTGGTCCCGATAGGGAAGAGCAGAGGGAGCACATTGAGGAGCATAATTATAAGCTGGATAGATTGGTAGTGAGCATAGAGGGTCATGAGGCTAGGTTGGATGCTTTGACTACTAGGGAGGAGACATTAGAATCAAAGGGTAGTGCTTGGTGTTGGTGCTGATGTGATGGTCGTGAAGGCGGATATTGGTACATTGAAGAAGAAGGTGGTGGAATTGAAATCCACTGATATCACTTCACTTTGGGGGTCAGGAATATAGTGGATTTCCTCCTGAGGTTGCTATAGATGTCACTTTGGTGTTGGGGGTTGAGAGAGAGTACATGATCTCTTCCCCGGAGATTGATGAAGAGGCATTGAGGGTTGATATACTTCTGGAAGAGCATGGTGAGTTGATGGCAATGGAGGAGGCCATTGTTGCTTCTGTCACTAGAGAGTCACTCTTGGACAGGTCAATAATTGGGAGAAGTGGATCTTTTGGTGCACTAGAGCCAGAGTTTATAGAGTGTCACGACCCAAGCCTAAGGCCTAGACGTTACACGGTGAATGGAAAACTGAAGCTGATCCCAAACAATCCTCTTAACCAGGCTTAGCACATCCTTGGTTTAAGTGGAATTATAAGAGAAGAATAAGCACATAACACATAATGTCTAAGGGAAGCGAGGCATTGGACTCACGCTATAGAGATGATATAGGGATTTGCATAAATCACATACCGCTTTCTATTTTGACTTCTTTGAAAGGTGAAAGAGTAAGAAGCTAGACCGACTTGTTCAAAAACAACCCTACTAAATTAATACAATAAAATAGAAATATTGTCACTAGAATGGGCTACACAAATATCTTTCTAGGCGCCGAAAGGAAGTATTCAATGACAACACACAAGCAAGTTGACCGAAGGGGACCAGCATTTCTACTCCTCCACTGAAGAGTAAGTCTAAGGGATGGGAAAGTATTACACACACTATGGGGACATTTAGAGACTTGGGACTTCCATCTCATCCATTCACATACAACAAGTATAGAAGTGAAAAGGAACTAAGGGAAGTCTTCACAATTAAATAAAGTTAATAGGAGTCAAGCTCGACATATAAACTTTCATATCCAACAACACCTCTAATATGAGTGGAATGATCTCTTGAGCTCACCCTCAAAAGATAAAAAGTCTAAAATAGGCAAACAAAGCATAAAAGTAAAGTGGATGTTATCCCTGAAATGAAGGACTCGCCAATAGTAGTCTTCAAAATATTTGGCTAGCCACGAGGAAGAAGAGGATGAATAGGAGCTTCAGTCTCTACATGGTTAGATAATGTAGGCATAAATATGTGTTAGTACTTGGAATGTACTAGCATGTGGGATGCCATGCAACAAGAAAAATAAGATACAATAATCAATATGCATAATCATAATAAATGGATATGAGCTCAATATGACATGTATGATCAATACTCAAGTTAAAACATGCATGAATATAAACATGCTTCCATAACATGACATACATATGTAAGAGAAGACCATAATCGACATATAAGACTAAGCGAGCTACTACATGGAATCCCGATATTCAGTCTATACTGAATAAAGGGCTGGTCTACTAGCCAAGATAAACCAAGCATGACCCCACAAGGTAGAGAACTTGTCCTAGATGGATCCACTAGTGAAAGCCCATTTAGGGAAATAATATAAACCTATGGTGGCACATATTTAAGAGACCAAGACTTTATATAAGGACCCCTTGGGTCAAGCCCCCACATTAAGCCTCTTTCGGTACTAAGTCTAGTCTCACAGAATACTTAAAATAATCATACCTTTAACATGGCATGAGTAGCTCATTCGTATACTTGTAAAAACTCTATAACATGGCATAAGTAGCTCATTCAAATAATTAAAGCCCTAAATGTGGCAAATACCTTGTAGTAGATGGTGAAAACATGGCACAAACTTGATCCCTTCTAGTAGGCATTGCATTACACATGAGGGTGGAGATGGTAGTACGCTTGACCCCTTCTAGTGTGTTTAAGTTAGTACATGAGGGTAAAATAGTTATAATGCTTGACCCCTTCACGTAGACATTAACTACTCACAAGAGGATAGAATATATAGAATAAGGGATCAACACTTTACTCACAAATCATAAGAACTTTTTACGAGTTCATTATATGGTTAGGAGCCCATAATTAACTATATCAGGCTTGTCTTGAAATTCATGCAATAATCTTTCATCAACATAGGAATCCTTGCCATGTAGATTTAGTCAAACATGGTGGGCATAAGCACATGCACTTAAATTCAGACATTTCAAGAGTATGAGACAAGAGAGGAGTAAAACCAATTCATTTATAGTTATTCAAATCAGCACACCATCATTATAGTAAAACTCTTATTTTGGGTGTCATGATAACCAACTAAAACCTATAAGCTCCATCATAGTTTATCATAGCATCATAGAATACATGACTTTAATATCATAAAATCCATCACAATATCAAACCCCAACAATATTTATAGCATAATAAAATCATTACTTAAGACCCCAAGTAGAACCTTATGTATAACGCAAAATGATATCACCCTAAGCAAGAATCCATAAATATCAATTAAATAATCCATGCGTCCATGTAATGTGAGAAGATAATTAGTTGGACTTGTATGAAGGAAGCTTCCCACAATCAAACCCACATACCTCAGTGATTATGATAGAGGAAACCTGATTTGGAAGTGGAAGATTTTGAAACCCTAGCTTGCACCTTTTCACTTAAAAGCCTTGAAGAGCTTGAGAAAGTTTTAAGACTTAGAGTGTTTTTGAATGAGGAGGAATGAGAAGAATATGGTTGCTTAAGCTGATAAGGCACATAACAGGGGTCACAACGACGGAGCTTGGACTTAGAAAAGAGGAAAGGTCAAATTTACCCTTATAAATATCCTGGTCGTACAGGTTTACAAGACCTTGCTTACGTGCCGTAGAACATTCTATGGGTAGATAGATTTTGTCTAATGAGATTTTTCCAAACATTAGACTCCCTTTTCTCTGATTCCCATCGTACGAGATCGTCTACAACTCGTAAGGGACTTTACGGGACATCTGATATGTCATAGATTAATCTTCCGAAACATCCCAAATTCCATCAAGTCTGTTAGGTTCTAGAATCCAGTTTACACAGGTCGTACTCCATCCTAAGAGTCCTAAAACCCTTCGTAAAGATCAACAGTTTCAAATTTCCAAGCTTTTTCCTCACATCTCTGCAAAATCCACAAGTGGGTTGTACATTATCTCCCCCTTGGGATCATTCATCTCTGATGTGCTAACGCAAGCTCTAGGAAATGGATTCATGCACCATATGCCAATGCACCATATTCAAAATACAACACATGCACCATTCAAAACCTTTAAATCATGTTTCAAATATAACTTATAATGCAACCTCAAATTCACATAAACATGCATGAATGTAATGAAGATGGCATGCAAGGAGAAAAGATTCTAAGATGGAAAAATCGTATTACCTCAAGCTTGATCAAATTAGAAAAGATGGGGATGTCCCTTTTTCATATTGGCTTTGGCTTCCCGTGTGGCACTTTCAAGTTGTTTGTTCCTCCAAAGGACCTTGACATATGCCATATCTTTATTTCTGAACCTCTTCACATGTTTATCAAGTATTTTCATTGGGACTTGCTGATAAGTCAAGTTATCTTCTACAACACCCACAAGCTCAAAGGATACTATAAAACTTAGGTCACCTACACACTTTCTCAACATAGACACATGGAAGACTGGATGAACCACACATATCTCCGTGGGAGACTCGAATTCATAGAAAACCCTACCAATTCTCTTCAATTTCTCCTTTATCAACATCACTTTTTCCAAAGCTCCATGACAAATCCAGTACCAATAAAGCATTTTCCCCAACATCAAACCACCCAATCGGGGACCTACATTGTCTACCATATAGGGCTTCAGAGGGACCCATTCCAATTCTAGAGTGATAACTATTGTTGTAGGCAAACTCAATGAGTGGAATATGTTCATCCCAACTGCCTTTGAACTCCAAAACATAAGCTCTAAGCATATCCTCAAGTGTTTGAATTGTCCTTTTAGCTTGGCAGTCCGTTTAAAGGTCAAATGCCATGCTAAGCTTGATTTGGTACCAAGACCCTTTTGGAAGGATCTCTAAAAGTGAGAAGTGAATTGAGCACCACGATCCGAAATAATAGAGTATGGTACCCCATGAAACTTGACCAACTTATGAATGTATATCTTCGCATAATCTTCGGCACCATAAGCTATTTTAACCGGTCGAAAGTAAGCTGATTTTGTCATTCTATCAACAAATACCCAAATATAGTCAAAATGCTTCCTAGTCTTTAGCAACCCAATCGCAAAATCCATGTTGAAATTCTCCCACTTCCAAGTATGAATTTTTTTGTCATGGGCTAGGCCACCCGACCTTTGATGTTCGATTTTGACTTGTTGGCGTTTGTGAAAACCACCTACAAATTGAGCAATATCTCTTTTCATGCCACCCCACCAATAAACCTCCCTCAAATCTCTATATATAGATTGTACAACTGGAATATACAGATTAGGACGAATTATGTGCCTCTTGCAAAATCAAAACCCTTATCCCATCAATATTCAGCACACACAACCTACCTTGGTGTCTAAGGATGTCATCTCCACCTTGGGAGAAAACTTTCACTTTACCATCCTTCACCGAAGCTTTCAATTCTAGCAAGGCAGGGTCAAGGTCTTGCTTGGACTTAACCTCTTCAACAGAAGAGGATTTGGAACCATCAATAACCACCACACCTCCATTTTCGACTTCATTCACCTTATCTCTAAACATAACTAACCAACGAACTACTCTAGCCACTTCCGTATTGCCATCACCAATATGAGATACACTTCCCACAGACACTCTACTTAGAACATCGGCCATAACTATTGAACTACTCTAGCCACTTCCGTATTGCCATCACCAATATGAGATACACTTCCCTTGGACACTCTACATAGAACATCGGTCATAACATTAGCTTTGTCGGGATGATAGTGCACACTCATGTCATAGTCCTTGAGGAGTTCTAACTATCTTCTTTGCCTCAAATTAAGATCCCTTTGTGTGAACAAGTATTGGGGACTTTTGTGCTCGATGAACACATCTACATGAACCCCATACAAGTAATGATGTCATATTTTCAAAGCAAATACCATGGCTGCTAACTCAAGATCATGGGTGGGGTAATTACGCTCATGCACCTTAAATTTTTGAGAAGCGTATGCTATGACTTTGCCATTTAGCATTAATATACACCCCAAATCAATCTTTCAAGCATCACAATAAACCACAAACCCTTCTAACACTTCCGCTAGAGCCAAAATAGGAGCAGATGTAAGTTTATCTTTCAATGTTTGGAAACTCTTCTCACATTCATCAGTCTAAACAACTTTCGCTTTCTTTTGAATCAATCTTGTCAAATGGCTATTGAGGAGAAACCATTCATACACCTTTAGTAATACCCCAGTAAGCCCAAGAAACTCCTGATATCCATTGGAGTCAAGGGCCTAGGACAATTCCTTATTGCTTCTGTTTTCTTGGGGTCATTACCTGACACCACATGCCCTTGCCTTCCTTCAACCAAAATTTACATTTATCAAATTTAGCAAACAACTTCTCATCCCTCAATACTTGTAACATTACTATCAAATGCTTCACATGCTCTTCTTCACTCCAGGGTAAATCAATATGTCATCTATAAAGATCACCATGAGCATGTCAAGCCTAAAAACCCTATTAATGCGATCCATGAATATTGATAACGTATTTGTTAAACCAAATGACATCACTACAAATTCAAAATTCCCATATCTAGTTCGAAAAGCCATTTTTTGAATATCACACTCCCTTACCCTTATTTGGTGGTATCTGGATCGAAGTTCAATCTTAGAAAACTGGCTAGCCCCTTGTAGTTGATCAAATAAGTTATCTATCCTTGGAAAGGGATACTTTTTCTTTATTGTGACCTTATTAAGTTGCCGGTAGTTGATGCACATTATAAATGAACCATCTTTCTTTCTTACAAAAAACATCGGTGCACCCTAAGGTGACTTGCTAGGCCTTATAAAACCCTTCTCCACAAATCTTTCAGTTAGTCCTTTAACACGAATTTCATTGGGGCCATGGTAAGGTGGAATGGGAATGGGTTGAGCATTGGGGAGGAGATCTATACTAAAATCTGTCTCCTTTTTGGGAGCGACACTAGAAAAATTCATCAGGAAAGACATTAAGAAATTCATTGACAACCGAAACTGACTCAATAGTAGGGACTTTAGACTCAATATCCCAAATCCTTATAAGACGGTAGATGCAACCCTTGGAAATCAATTTCCGGCCTTAAGACAAGAAATAAACCTACTCTTAACCGTCGAATTATGACCTTCCCACTCAAAGACGGGCTCATTAGAAGATTGGAACTTAAGCTTACGAGTTCTACAATCAATAGAAGCATGATATACATGTAAACAATCCATCCCAAGGATGCCATCAAAATCCACCATGTCAAGTTCAACAAAATCACAAGGCAACACTTTATGCAATATAGACACCGGACAACCCCTATAGACCTTTCTAAAAATAACGAACTCACCAACTCAAAAAGGATCACAAAAAACTCAACACACACATGAAGCTTATTAGCAACAAAAGGAGTAATGAAATAAAGAGTAGAACTTGGATCCAATAAAGCATACACATCTGAAACACCCCAAAAATGCCTCAAAAATGTGCTTCAGAAATGCCCATAATCATAATTTCTATATATCTCAAACTCCATGCTTGATATCGAAACTCTAACTTCATATTCGTGATCAGGGGACAAAAGTGAGTGGGAAATGGGTATAGCCTTGATTTTAGAGGATCCGTAGAGAAAAATAAGTTTCACAAAATTTTGCAAACTAGTGTATGTCCGCGCCTAGGCTGCAATGCGCCTGGGGCGTGGATCAATGTTAGTTTGCGCTCCGCGTTAGGTCCGCGTCATGGACCAAACACGGACCAGTTCATGTTTTTCCTTCATATTTTCATTTCGGCCCAATGGCCTTGGAGTCATAGTAGCATGCCCTCATATGCGTGAAAACACTTATAATTAGCCATGTTTCAACCCTATATAACTCAAGACCCTCTCAAAACCCTCTCTCTAAAACTTAACCAATTATTTCATCCAAATTCAAGTGTCCAAAGCTTAATTTTGGATCTCAAGAACTACATTCAAGATCAATGTCTCCTTCAAGTCTACATCAAGAGACCCCAAGTTTAAGGTATGTGGGTTTCATCCATTGGGTTCTTTCACCCATGGAACCCAACTCTCCTTTTTATGAAAACTTGCATTTTTCCAAGTTGTATCTTCTATGGGTATCTTTTATAATGGATTTTGATTACAAAATATATTGGGGTTTTATGAAATGTTGATAGAATATGTATGTTTGTCTATTTCAAGCTTATACTATGTTTGATTTTTTCTATTGAGACTATGCATGTTTTGAGTTATGAAACTATGATTTATTATGAGATTTGATGATAGATTTCAAGGTATCTTACATGACGATTTTACTATATGTTGGTGGGTTGATATACATTTAGCTTTCTCATATTATTTCACTCTTGATTTACACGATTCAAAACTAGCATTACACATCCACCAAGTGTTTGATTAAATGTCTAGACAAGGATTCTCAAGTTTTTGATGGTTTACTACATGGTGTGTATGTCAAGTGACTATACGATGATTAAGGGATTATATGTACGCATTGGATTTATGAAAAGTAACTATGGTGTTGCAAGTTGACCACACCTTGTTGGGTGGTGACATGCCCAATCACCTTTGTTGAGGGGGTGACATGCCTTGACCATATTGTGGGTGGGTGACATGCCCGTACTACCATGTTGAGGTGTAGATACCTTGACCACCTTGTTCGAGCGGTGACATGCCCATACTACCATGTTGAGGGGTAGATACACCTTGACCACCTTGTCATGGGGTGACATTCCTGTACTACCATATTGAGGGGTAGATATAACCACCTTATCGAGGGGTGACATGCCCGTACTTCCATGTTGAGGGGTAGATAAGTCAATTACCTTCCAAGGGGGTGACATGCCTTGGATTCCAAGTAATAGTTTGCTTGGTCTATTATTATGGTCCCTTCCTACACATGTATTATGTTTTTTATTCGAAATTATATGATATACAAGTATGTTTTACTTCAAGCATTGATCATGCATGCCATATTGATCTTATACTTATCCATTGCTTATGATTATGCATTTTGAGTACATTGGTTATGTCTTGTTGCATTGCATACTACATACTTAGTACATTCAAATGTACTAACACATACTCACATGATTTTACCATTTAGGAACCAGAGCACCTCTCGATCATCCTCCATGTGGCTAGTTTTAGCATTTCTGAAGATACGCTTTGGTGAGCCCTCATGTTTGGGGACACTAGCTATACTATTACTATTTTGATGTTTCTTTATGTTGAACATTTGATGCTATGAGGGTGAACTAGGAGAGTGTCTTAGGTCCCGCTCCAATCTATGTTAGAGGTGTTGTTGGATCAATTGATGTGCGTATACTTTGTGCTTTGATTCTTTTATGCTTTATGAATATCAAACTCTCCTTAGTCCCTTTTCCCTTATTTATATCTCTTGTTGTTATTTGCTTCCCGACCAAGGATGTGTGATCGATATGCTAAGAGGCTTGTTTGGGTTTCCTTTGGGTTCCTCATTCACCGTGTCACATCTAGGCCCTAGGCTTAGGTCGTGACAAACTTGGTATCAGAGCACTAGGTTGTTAATGGTCCTCAGAATCCAACAAGCTGGGTCAATTAGTCTTGGTCATGGTTATGAAGTGCATAACAAATATGACTAAGAGGCTATGAGGCGTTTTAGGAAATGTTCCTCTTCTTCATGATCTACATCGTGCTATAGATTTAAGGTAAGGCTTTTTCTCCAATGAATGTTCTTTGATATTCTACATCATGTCTATTCCAAGAGGAAGACTAAGGAAAGCCCGTTCACCCGAGGAGCAATCGACCCCTACTGCTCCTCAAGCTCCTCAAGATGGAGGAGTGGCCGGTGATGAGATTCAAGATGCTATCACCTTGTTGGCTCATGTTATGACAAATCAAATCAACCAAGGGGCCAACCTCCTCATGCTCCTACTTCGACCTCAAGGGTGAGGGATTTTACTAGGATGAATGCACTGGAGTTCCATGGGTCCAAGGTGGATGAGGATCCCCAAGAATTCATTGATGAGGTGTATAAGGTGTTATCCATTATGGGGGTTAATTCGGAGGAAAAAATAGAGTTGGCAGCCTATCAACTCAAAGGGGTGGCTCAAATATGGTTAACTCAATGGAAGACGGAGAAGGGGCATGGTGATGGTATCCCTTGGGAGGAGTTCAAGTAGCATTTCTCAATCGATTCTTTCCTATCGAGCTAAGGGAGGCAAAGATGATGAAATTTATGAATCTAAAGCAAGGGTCTATGAGTTTGAGTTAGTATACCCTCAAGTTCAAGCAACACTCCAAATATGGCAATTGGTTGCTGAGCCAAGGTTGAGGATAAACAAATTTGTGTCGTGTATCTGACTTGGTTAATAAGGAGTGTCGTACCGCCGTGCTAATAGGTGATATGGATTTCTCCCCCTCATGACATATGCCAAACAACTAGAGGGTGAAAACCATACAAAGTGAAGTAGTGATGAGTCTAAGAGGGCTCGTTTTGAAGGAGGATTCCAAAATTCCAAGGGTGGCCGATTTCTTCAAGGCCCTAAATTCCAAGGACAGGGGTTTTCCAATGCTCCTAATAGGTAGTTTGCTAATGCCAACCCAAGATTCGAAGGAGTTGGTGGTGTGGTGACTAACCCTATGTACAAAAGATGTGGTAAGAGCCATAATGGCCTATGTTTGAAGATCTCTAATGCTTGCTATGGTTGCGGAGAAATGGGTCATAAGGTGATTGATTGCCATCATGCTCACAACTAAGGTAGAGATGGTCGTCCCAAAGCCAAGGTGCAATGCTGGTCAAAAGGGGAGAGGAGGCGAACAAGGGGGTTCTCCAAGGCAAAATAGATTCTTTGCTCTTCAAGGGAGGCAAGGGGTAGATGAGGTGCCAGATGTCATCGCTGGTGTGTTAAAGGTTTTTTATTTTGATGTATATGCGTTGATAGACCCGGGTGCCACTCTTTCTTTTATTACTCCTTTTGTTGCCAAAAAGCTTCATGTTAGTGCCGAATTATTGTTTGAGCCTTATGAAGTGTCTACCCTTATTGATGAGTCCATTGTTGCTAAAAGAGTATAGCAATTGTCTTGTTTCATTTTTCATAAAATCTTGCCTTATGATTTTGTCCAATTAGATATGGTGGATTTTGATGTCCTTCTTGGGATGGATTGGTTGCATGCATATTATGGTTCTATTGATTGTAGAACCCATAGGGTTAAATTCCAATTCATAATGAACCCGCCCTTGAGTTGAAAAGTTGTGATGTGGTGGTCAAGGTAGATTTATTTCTTGCCTTAAAGCCCAAAAGTTTAATTAGAAGGGTTATCTCAATTATCTTGTGAGGGTTAGGGATGTTGAGTCCAATGTCCTTCCTATAGAGTCAGTTTTGGTGGTTAGTGATTTTCTTGATGTCTTTCCCATGAGCTTCTCGGTATTCCTCCCCAAAGGGAAATAGACTTTGGTATAGACCTTATTCTCGACACTCAACCCATTTCTATTCCCCGTTACCATATTGCCGTGGAGTTGAAGGAATTGATGGAGAAATTATGGGATTGTTGGAGAAGGATTTTATAATAGTAAGTTACCTTGGGGTGCACCGGTGTTGTTTGTGAAGAAAAAGGATGGTTCTCTTAGAATGTGCATTGATTACCAACAACTTAATAGAGTCACTATAAAGAACTAGCACCCTCTACCAAGGATTGATGACCTATTTGATCAACTTAAGGGGGCTAGTCACCTTTCTAAGATGAAAACACCCAAAAAAAAGTGCACGAAAATGTGCCTAGGAAGTGTCCGAAATCTCAATTTCCATATATCTCAAAATCCATGTGTGATATCAAAAGTCCGACTTTGTATTCTTGTTTAAGCGGTCAAATAAGTAGATAATGGGTCTAACCCCGATTTTAGAGCAAATGAATCACAATTTAATTTTTCCAAAAATGCTATTTCTAGAGAGGTTTTCACGCTCCTGGAAGGCCGCGCCAAGGGCGCACTTCAGTACAACTTTTGCTCAGTAATTTTTCAAGTCTGGTACAAGGTTTTTTGGTCCTGAGCCTAAGCATTCGCAAACGTGAAAATACCTATACTTGGCCATATTTCACCATCATATCACTAAAAACATTCCCCAATACTCATTCAAACACTTAGCCACATATTTTACTCCTAAATTCAAGTCTTAAAACTTATCCAGATCTCAGGCTTCCCATTTCAACTTTCTATCTCCAATCTTCATCAAGCTATTCTCCAAAACTAAGTTATGTGTGTCTCTTTCACGGGTTCCTTTCACCCATGATACCCAAGCTTCTTTTTACTATAAATTGCATGATTTAAAGTGGATTTACTCATGGGACTTACGTATTATGAATTTCACTGTACACTATGTTGGGTTTTCCGAAAATTATGACTGTTTTAGCATGTTTGGAGCTATGAATCTAAGTTCTATTGTAGGATTTGATGAAGGATTTTGATGTATATTGCTTGAGGGTGTTACCAAGTATCTATTGATGGTTTTACAATTAATTTTCTTGCATTATTTCACTCTTGAATTGCAAGGTTATGCATTAGCACTACACACCCGCCATGTGTTTGATAAAATATCCGGTTATGATTTCTTGAAGAATTGAATGTCCAATGCATGTCTTGTGAGATGAATGACTTTATGATGATGAAAGAAATGTATAGGATGACGAAAGGAATGTATGTATATGTTGATGAAAGGAATGTTTATATATGATATTATCCCTATAGTGTTGGAGATGACCAAGCCTCATTCGAGAGGTTGTAGGCCTGGGTAACCTTGTCGAGGGATTTGTACCTCGATCACCTCGCTTTGGAGGTGGCTGGACCATGCAACCATGTTGAAGGATTTGTACCTTGATAACCACGTTGGGGGGTTTGTATTCCCTCAAGCACGTTGAGGGGTCTGTACCTCATCAACCGCATGAATGGGTTTATACCTCATGCACCACTCCAAGGGGCTGGTAGGCCTTGGATTTGCACTAAAGTGGTCACCCCTTACACATGGATTATGTTTTATATAAGCATGATTTTACTTTATGTGTCATTTATACATGCCATATTGCTATATGTCTATTCATTGCCTATGATATTTTGATTATGGTACTTATCACTTGTTGCATTGCATCCTACATACTTAGTACATTCAAACATACTAACACATACTCTATGCCAACATGATATCACCATATAGGAACCGAACCCCCGCTTGAGCATCTTCATCCACATGGCTAGTATGCTTCCACTCAAGCTTGTTGGTGAGTCCTCCATTTCGGCGACGTTGCTTATGATATCTTATTATGTTTTAGAACTACCATTCTTTTATGTAAATGTTGACAATGAGGGTGAGCTCGGTTGCTTGTCTTGGCCCCTACTCTTATGTATGTATTAGAGGTGTTGTTGGACATGTAAATGTGAAATATTATGAGCTTTGACTCTCTCTTGACTCTTGTTTTCTTGATACGGATGATGTCCCTTATCCCCGGTTGTCTCTATTTCTACTCATGTGTTTCTATTTTATTGCTTCCGCGACCAAGGTTGTGTAATGATATGCTAAGAGGCTTGCATATGGTCGCTTCATGTTTTCCTTTGTCGTGTCACGTCTAGGCCCTAAGCTTGGGTTTTGACATAAAGATTGATCTTTGGTTTGGGTATCACCAAGTGAAAGTGAGGGAGTGTAACATTCCAAAGATGGCTTTTCGGACTAGGTATGGGCACTTTGAGTTTGTGGTTATGTCTTTTGAGTTGACTAATGCACCGGTTACATTATAGATCTTATGAATAGGGTCTTCAAACCCTACCTTGACTTCTTTGTGGTGGTTTCTATTGATGATAGCTTGATCTATTCCCATAGTGAGGAGGAACATGTGGATCAATTGAGGGTGGTATTGGAAATCTTGAGGGAAGAGAGGTTGTACGCAAAATATGAGAACTGTGAATATTGGTTGAAGAGGTTGCTTTTCTAGAGCATGTGTTGTCGGGTGATGGCATTAAGGTGGACCCTATAAAGTCGGAGGTGATTAGAAATTTGGTGTTACTACTTGTATGGTGTTCATGTTGATGTGTTTACCGACCACAAGAGTCTCCAATATGTGTTCACCTAAAAAGATCTTAACTTGAGACAAAGAAGGTGGTCAGAGCTCCTTAAGGTTTATGATATGAGTGTGCATTATGACCACAACAAAGTTAATATTGTGGCCGATGCTTTTAATAGGGTGTCTATGAGCAGTCTAGCTCATGTTGGTGGCTATACAGGCTCATCAGTTGGCTAGATTGGGGCCTAGGTCAAAAGAGGTTGACAATGGTGGTGTGGTTGTTGATGGTTCTTATTCTCTCTTGATTGAGTAGTTAAAGGCAAAACAAGATCTTGACCTTGCCTTGCTAGAATTGAAGGCATTGGTGAGAAATGCTAAGGTAGAGGTTTTCTCCCAAGGGGGAGATGGTGCCCTTAGGTACCAAGATAGATTGTGTGTGCCAAATGTGGATGATTTGAAAGAATTCATCTTGAAGAAGGCCCATAATTCATCTTATTTCATTCACCCCAGTTTTACAAAGATGTATAGGGACTTGAGCGAAGTGTATTGTTGGGGTGGTATGAAGAGAGATATTGCCAAGTTCATATTTGGATGTGACAATTGCCAACAAGTGAAAGTCGAACAGCAAAGGTCGGATGGCCTAGCCTAAGATAATATTCCTACTTGGAAGTGGGAAGAAATCAACATGAATTTTGGGGTTGGGTTGCTTAAGATTAGAAAATAATTTGACTCTATTTGGGTGGTTGTGGATAGAATGACAAAATAGGCCCACTTCTTATTTGCCAAAACTACTTATGGTTCCAAAGATTATGGCAAGTTGTATGGTCATGAGTTGGTTAGATTGCATGGGGTGCCCTAGTCTATCATTTCGGATCATGGTTCTCAATTTACTTCTCACTTATGGAGGTCCTTCCAAAGTGGTCTAGGTACCAAGGTTAAGCTTAGCATGGCTTTTCACCCTCAAACGGATGGTCAAGCTGAGAGGACTATCAAAACTCCTGCTGATATATTTAGAGCTTCTGTTTTGGAGTTTAAGGATAGTTGGGATGAACAACTTCCACTCATTGAATTTACTTACAACAATAGCTATCACTCAAGCATCAGTATGGCTCCTTTTGAAGCTCTTTATGGTAGGTGTTATAGATCCCCGGTTGGGTTGTTTGAAGTGGGAGAAATGGCTTTCCTAGGTCCGCATTAGTTCATCCTTTGAGAGGTGAGGTGACTAAAGATTGAAAATAGCCCAACATAGACAAGAGTCCTATTCTAAAGTAAGAAGGATAGATCTTGAGTTTAAGGTTGGTGGTTAGGTTTACGTGATAGTCTCACCTATGAAGGGTGTGGTTCAATTTGGTAAGTAGGGAAAGTTAAGCCCAAGGTTTGTGGGTCCTTATATAATTTTGAGGAGGATTGGTAAGGTTGCATATGAGTTGGAGTTACCTATTGAGATGAATATGGTTCATTCGGTTTTCCATGTGTCCATGTCACGAAAGTGTGTTGGTGACCCTAATGCTACAGTGCCTTTGGATGTTGTAGGTGTTGTAGAAGATAATTTGACTAATGAGGAGGTCCCGGTGGAAATTTTTTATAGACAAGTGAAGAGGTTGAGAAACAAAGATGTAGCTTTCATCAAGGTCCTTTAGAGGAACAAACAACTTGAAAATGCCACATGGGAAGTAGAGGCGGACATGAGAAAATGATATCCAAATCTCTTCTATTCAAGTCGAAGGTACTAATTTAAGTCCCATAAGTGAATTCAAGTCTTAAGTTTCAGCTCTTATGTCATTTTGCATGGATTCATGTTATGTTGACATGTTTATGGTGATTTTTGACATTCATGTTGAGATTTTTGAAAATGATGTCTAAATGCATTGTTGCATTCATGTCGGGCTGAAATCTTCTTAATTACTTCTATTATGTACGTTTCTTTGACATTCAAGGATAAATGTTCCCAAGGGGAAGATATTGAAACGCCCTTAAAACGCCTCAAAAATGTGCTTTAGATATCTACAATACCTGGATTTAATCAGATACAATTTGAAGGATTTTGTAGGTTCATTGATCAAGGTTTGACAAAAGAACTTTATAAGTTTCCAAAATTGAAGATACAGATCAAGAAATTGAATTTCAATTATTTGTGGAAACATATAAATTGGTCAAACTTTCAAATAGTTCAAAGGAAAATCTTTCGACAATTTCATTTATTGAGCGGTTTTTCCTCCTTTTTTGTTTGTCTCGTTTAAAATTGGATTCTTGCCTATAATCGTAATTTCCATATATCTCAAAATTCATGCATGATATCAAAAGTCAAACTTCATATTTGTGAACGGGGGGCAAAATTGAGTGCAAAATGGGTATAACCCTGATTTTAGAGGATCCATAGAGAAAAGTAATTTTTGCAAAATTTTACAAACCAATGTCTGCCCGCGCCCAGGCCGCGATGTGCCTGGGGCTCGGATCAGTGATAACTTGCCCTTCCCATTGGGTCCGTGTTGTGGACCAGTTAAAGTTTTTCCTTCATTTTATCATTTCGGCCCAGGGGCCTTGGGGTCGTAGCCTTATGGCCTCATATGCGTGAAAATGTGATGACCCAAGCCTATGGCCTAGAAGTGACACAACGATTGGGAACCTGAAGGGACCCCAAATAAGCCTCTTAGCATATCATTTACACATCCTTGCTTGTTTAAATCAATGAAACAACAACAAGAGAGGATAAACAAGGATAAAGGGACTAAGGGAAGTGTTTGATAGCAAAAAACATGGGAGAGTCAAAGCTCAAAGCATAAGTACATCATTTGTTCCAACAACACCTCTAAACATAGATTTGAGCAGAAGCTAAGATACTTTCTAGGTTCACCCTCATAGTATCACGAATTCAGCATAAAGAGTAAACAAAGCAAGAGTAGCATAACTAGTGTCCCCGAACTTGAGGACTCAAAAAAGCTTATCTTCAACATGCCAAAACTAGTCAAGTGGAGGATGATCATGAGGGCTCTGATAGGAACATAGTAACATCATGTATGCATAGAGTATGCGTTCGTATGTTTGAATGTACTAAGTATGTAAGATGCAATGCAACAAGAGATAGACACCATAGTCAAAATGCATAATTATAAGCAAGGGATAAGTATAATAACAACATGGCATGCATGATCAATGATTGAAGTAAAACATGCTTGTGTAGAACAAATTATATGTGTAGAAAGAGACCATCATCATAGACCAAGCAAACTATTGCTTGGAATCCAAGGCATATAACCCCTTTGGAAGGTGATTGAGGTATCTACCCCTCAATTGGTAAATGGGCATGTCACCTTCCATCGTCGTAGTCAAGGTATATACCCCTCAAAGTCATAGATGGGCATAGCACCCCCCATCAAAGTGGTCAAGGTATGTACCCCTCAACATGGTAGATGGGCATAGCACCTCCCATCAAAGAGGTCAAGGTATATACCCTTCAACAAGGTAGATTGGCATAGCACCCCCCATCAAAGTGGTTGAGGCATGTCACCCCTTCAACAAGGTGTGGTCAAGTTGCAACACTATAGATACTTTTCATGAATTCAATACATACATGCAATCCCTTAATAATCATATAGTCATTTGATTCATAATTCATGGAATGGATCATCAGTAGCTCAAGAATCCCTGTCAAGACATTTTATCAAACACTTGGCAAGTGAGCAATGCTAGTTCAAAGTTCAAGAGTAAAATAATGTAAAAAAAAACTTAATATAAATCAACCCATCAACTCTTGGTAACACCCTCATACAAGATACATTGTAACCCTCATCAATTCTCATAACAGATCATAGATTTATAGCTCAAAACATGCATAAATAATCAATATTTTATGAAAACCGAACATAGTTTTATTGTCAATCTCATAATAAGAGATATCCATAGATAAACCAACTTGAAAGCATGCAATTTACTTAAAATGGAGGTTGGGCACTAGGGGTGAAAGGACCCAATGATTGAAACCCACATACCTCAAATTTGGGGATTTCCATGATGAAGATTTGAGTGAGAAATTGAAGCTTGAATGAAGTTCTTGAGAACCAAAAATGAGTTTGGGAAACTTGAATTTTGATGAAATATTTGACTGAGTGGTAGAGAGGCTTTTGGGAGTATCTTAAGTGATATAGAGTTGAAAAATGACTATATATAGGTGTTTTTATGCATAGGAGGGCATGGGCCCAAGACCCTAAGGCCTTAGGTCGAAACTGAAAAACTGTGAACAAAATAACTGATGCGCCAGGCGCGCGGATCAACACGGGATAAGCAAATTTTTGAAAAATTATTTTTTGCTACAGTTGCTCTAAAATCAGGGTTATACCCATTCCCCACTCAATTTTACCCCCAATCACGAATATGAAGTCGGATTTTTGATATCACTCACAAATTTTGAGATATATGGAAGTTACAATTATGGGCATTTTCGAGGCACATTTTCAGGCATTTTTGGGGCATTTCAATATCTCCCTCTTGGGAGCATTCGTATCTGAATGTCAAAGAAACGTGCATAAGAGAATTAATCATGAAGAATTGAGCCCAACATAAATGCAACAAATGCATTTAAACATCATTTCAAAAATCTCAACATAAGTGTCAAAATCACCATTAATTTGTCAACATAAACATGAATGCATGCAAATGACATAAAGGCTGAAACTTAAGACTTGAAATCTTACAGGGGATTTACATTAGTACCTTAGGCTTGTGTAGAGTGGAAGAGATAGCAATATCACTTTTGCATGTCTGCCTCGACTTCGCATGTGGCACTTTCAACTTGTTGGTTCCTCCAAAGGACCTTAATGGAAGTTACATCCTTGTTTCTCAACCTCTTCACTTGCCTATCAAAATTTCTACCAGAACCTCCTCATAAGTCAAATTATCTTCTACCACACCCATAACATCTATAGGTCTAATAACACTTGGATCACTCACACACTTTCTCAACATAGATACATGGAAAATCGGATGCACCATATTCATTTCAATGAGCAATTCCAACTCATAGGCCACCTTACCAATCCTAATCAACACTCTATAAGGACCTACAAAACTTGGACTCAATTTACCCTTCTTGCCAAACCACACCACACTCTTCATGGTTGAGACCTTCAAATAGATCGAATTACCAACTTTAAATTCAACATCCCTTCTTCTCACATCGGAATATGGCTTTTGTCTACTTTGGGCTATTTTCAACCTCTCCCTTATCAATCTCACCGCTTCTCCAATGTTTGCATGACTAAATCCAGACCCAACAAAGCCATTGCTCCCACCTCACACTATCCAATCGGGGATCTCCAACGTCTACCATATAGAGACTCAAAACAAGCCATACCAATGGTTGAATTATAACTATTACTGTAGGCAAACTCAATGAATAGAAGATGTTCATCCCAACTACCCTTAAACTCCATAACACAAGCTCTAAGCATAGCCTCGAGAGATTGGATAGTTCTTTTGGCTTTGCCATCCGTTTGAGGTTGAAAGGTCGTACTAAGTTTAACCTTGGTACCAAGACCTCTTGGGAAGGACCTCCAAAAGTGAGAAGTGAATTGAGCACCACGATCTGATATGATAGGTAAAGGCACCCCATGCATCTAACCAACTCATAAATGTACAACTTAGCATAATCTTTTTGCACCATAAGTAGTCTTAACTGGTAGGAAATGAGCCGATCTTGTCATTCTATAAACCACAACCCAAATAGAGTGAAAATGCTTTCTAGTCTTAGGCAACCCAACTGCAAAGTCCATGTTAATTTCTTCCCACTTCCAAGTAGAAATCTCTATATATTGGGCTACATCACTCGACCTTTCATGTTCGGCTTTAACTTGTTGGCTATTATGACACCGGATACAAACTTAGCAATGTCTTTCTTCATACCACCCCACCAAAACACTTCCGTCAAATCTCTATACATCTTTGTAGAACCAGGGTGAATAAAATAGGAAGAATTATGAGCCTCATCTAAAATCTTCTTTTTCAAGTCATCAACACTAGGCACACACAACTACCTTGGTAACTAAGGGCACCATCTCCCCAATGGGAGAGAGCCTTCACCTTACCATCTCTCACCAAGGCCTTCAACTCTAGCAAGGCGGGGTCCAGATCTTGCTTTGCCTTGACCTCCTCAATCAATGAAGATTAGAACCATCAACAACCATTACACCACCATTATCAACCTCTTCCAACATAACCCTCAATCTAGCCAATCGATGGACCTCTCTAGCCACCTCTTTATGACCATCATCAATATGTGCTAGACTACCCATAGACACCTAGCTTAGAGCATCGGCTGGAACATTCGCCTTATCGGGGTGATAATTCACACTAATATCATAATCTTTAAGGAGCTCTAACCACCTTCATTGTCTCAAGTTAAGATCTTTTTGAGTGAACTCATATTAGAGACTCTTATGATCGGTAAACACATCAACATGAACTCAATACAAATAATTACGCAAAATTTTCAAAGAAAATCCCACGGTCACCAATTCAAGATCATAGGTAGGATAATTCATTTCATGCACCTTAAGTTTCCTAGAGGCATATGCTATCACCTTACCTTTTTGCATCAAAACAAAACCCAAACAAATTCTTGAGGCATCATAATACACAACAAACCCTCTCAACCCTTCCAGTAGGGATAAGATAGGAGTGGAGACAAGCTTATCTTTCAAAGTTTGGGAACTCTTCTAACATTTATAGGTCCACACTAATTTTGCCTTCTTTTGGGTCAACTTAGTCATAGAAGAAGCAATAGAAGAGAACCCCTTCACAAACCTCCGATAATAACTCGCTAAACCCAAGAAACTTCTAATGCATGATGGAGTCAGAGGTCTAGGCCAATTTCTAATCCCTGCGCCATCTTAGGATCCACCTTGATGCCATCACCTAATGCCACATGACCTAGGAAAGCAACCTCTTTAACCAAAACTCACATTTTTCATATTTATCATACAACTCCTCCCAAAAGATTTACAACACCACCCTCAAGTGATCCACATGCTACCTCACTATGGGAATAGATCAAGATATCATCAATAAAAACCACCATAAAAGAATCAAGGTTGGGTTTAAAGACCCTATTCAGAAGATCCATAATGATAGCCGGTGCATTAGTCGACCCGAAGGACATAACCCAAACTCAAAGAGTCAATAGATAGTCCCAAAGGTCATGTTGTGAATGTCACACTCCCTCACTTTCACTTGGCGATACCTGGACCAAAGATCAATCTTAGTATAGTGACTAGGCCCTTGAAGTTGGTCAAACAGATCATCAATCATTGGTAAAGGGTACTTATTCTTTATGTTGACCCTATTAAGTTGCCAGTAATCAATGCATATTCTAAGAGTACCATCCTTCTTCTTATAACCAACACTGGTGCACCCAAAGGTGATTGACTAGGCCTTATAAAACCCTTCTCCAACAAATCCCTCAATTGTTCTTTCAACTCCTTCAACTCCACCTGGGCCATACGATAAGGTGGAATAGAAATTGGTTAAGTGTCAGAAAGAAGGTCTATACCAAAGTCAATTTTCCTTTAGGGAGGAACACCGGGAAGCTCATTAGGGAAAGACATCAAGGAATTCATTGACCACCAGAACGACTCTATGGGAAGGACTTTGAACTCAAGATCCCTAACCCTCATAAGATGATAGAGACACCCCTTAGAAATCAACTTTTTGGGCTTTAATGCAAGAAATGAATCTACCCTTGACCACCACATCCTGACTCTCCCACTCAAGGACGGGTTCATTAGAGAATACAAATTTGATCTTATGGGTTCTAAAATCAATAGAAGCATCATACGCATGCAAAGAATCCATCCCAAGAATTACATCAAAATCTACCATATCTAATTCAACAAAATCACAAGGCAAGATTTTATGAAAAATGAAAATGCGACAATTTCTGTAGATCCTTCTAGCAACAACAAATGTACTAACGGGAGTAGACACTTTATAAGACTCAGATAACAATTCGAGTTTAACATGGAGCTTTTTTGTAACAAAAGAAGTAATAAAAGAAAGAGTGGCACCTGGGTCTATCAAAGCATACAGATCAAAATAAAAAACCTTTAACATACTGATGATGACATCGAGCACCTCATACACCCTTTGTCTCCCTTGGAGAGCATAAAATCAGTTTTGCTTTGCGTCACCTCCTTGTTGGCCTCCTCTTCCGTTAGGACTCACATTTGCACCTTGGCCTTGTGGACAATCATCTCTACCCTTGTTGCGATTATGAGGATAATCCATTACCTTATGACCCACTTCACCACAACCATAACAAGAATTAGTGTCCTTCAAACATGGCCCATTATGTCCTCTACCAGATGTTGGGCACATACTAATAGGCAAATAACACCACCACCCTGGCCCCTTGGGTTTTCATTAGCAAACCTTCTGCTAGGAGCATTGGAAGACCTTTGGCCTTGATGAAACTTGCTACCCTTGGGACATTGGCATCTACCTTCAAAATGGGCCCTCTTGGCCTCACCACTTCTCCTTTTTCTAAGCTTTTCCCCCTCCAATTGTTTGGCATACGTCATGAGGCAGGACAAATCTATATGACTTACCAACATGGTGGTTTAGCATTCCTTATTGACCAAGTTGGACACGCCCAACATAACTTGTTCATCCTAGACCTTGGCTCGATCACAAACTGTGAAGCATGCTTGGAGAGTTGGTTGAACTTGAGCGTACACACCCTCACACTTATGGACCCTTGCTTGAGGTTCATAAATGCCATCATTTTTTACTACCCTAGCTTTATCGGAAAGAACCGATCGAGAAATGCCACCTTGAACTCTTTCCAAAGGATGACATTATCGTTCCCCTTCTCACCTTCCATTGGGTGAACCAAATTTGAGCCACCCCCTTGAGTTTGTAGGCTGCCAACTGAAACGACCCCGAAAAGTACCCAAAATGTGCCTCGGAAATGTCTGGAATTTTAATTTCTATATATATAAATATCCGTGCGTGATATCAAAAATCTGACTCATATTCTTGTTTAGGGAATCAAAATTAGGGGGAAAGGGTCCAACCCTGATTTAAGAGCGCCGTATAAAAATCTGAAAATCTAAATTTCAAAGAGCTTTTCGCGCCCCTGCCACGACGCCCCTGCGACACAGAGATGTACATTCCTGTCTAGTGATTTTTTTTCTTGCGGTCCAAGACTTTTTTTAAGTCATGGGCCTAAGTGTCCCCAAATGTAAGAATATCTATGCTTAGCCATTTTCACCCTTATATCATTCTAAACATTCCCCAATGCTCATTCAAACTCTTAGCCAATACTTCATCTCCTAAATTCAAGACTCAAGACCCTTTTCTAGATCTTAAAGATTGCACTCAAGCTTCAAGTCTCCGTTCCCAATCTTCATCAATTTCATCTTCTAAGCTAAGGTAATGGGTTTCTTTCATGAGTTCCTTTCAACCATGATGCCCAGCTTTCTTTTCCTCAAAATTGCAAGATTTAAAGTTGGCTTACTCATGGGTCTTATCTATTATGAAAATCAGGGCTCACTATGTTTGAGCTTATAAAATTGTGACTGTTTTACAATGTTTGAGCCATGAATCTAAGGTCTATTGAAAGGTTTGATGAAGGGTTTTGATGTTTATTGCTTGAGGGTGTTACCAAATATCTATTACCTTTTGCATTGACTTTCCTAGAAGGATTTCACTCTTGAATTGCATGGTTCTACGCTAGCACTACACACCCTCTAAGTGTTTGATAAAATATCTGGTTATGGATTCTCGAGGAATTAAAGGTCAAATGCATGTCTTGTAATTTGAATGACTACATGATGATCATATGATGATGAAATGAATGTATGTATAATGTATTCTCTATATGGTGTTGGAATGTGACCATGCCCTATTCGGGGGTTGCGAGATGGGTAACCTTATTGGGGGTTTGTATGCATCAACCTTCTTGGGGGTTTGTAATCATCAACCTATCAGAGGGTTTGTACTCTAGCACCATGGCTGGTAGGGTGAGATGATCCACCAACCTATCGGGGGGTATGTACTCCAGGACCATGGGTGGTAGGGTACAATGATCCACCAACCTTCGAGGGGTTTGTACTACAGCACCAAGGGTGGTTGGGTGCAATGATCCACCCAATAGTTTACTGGTCTCTTCTTACACATAGGTTATATTCTATGTAAGCATGGTTTACTTAAGCATTAATCATGCATGCCATATTGCTACTATGTTGTCTATTGCTTATCTCTATACATTTTTATTATGAGGCCTATATATTGTTGCATTTCATCCTATATACTTAGTACATTCAAACGTACTACTAACGCATACTCTATGCTTACATGATGTAACCATGTAGGAATCGATGCACCGCTTGATTATCCTCCTCCTCCACGTGGCTAGTATGACTTCTATCAAGCTTGTTGGTAAGTCCTCCATTTCGGGGACGTTATTTATGATCTCTTGCTTTGTATTAAGACTTTTCTCCCTTTTGGTTACGTATTGACTATGAGTGTAAGCTCAGTTGCTTTGTCTTGGCCTCTGCTCTTATCTTAATGTAGTAGAGGTGTTGTTGAACATGTTATGTATTTATGCGATGAGCATTGTCTCTATTGGCTCTTGTTGTTCATTATGTGGAAGTTTCCTCTTAGCCCTTTTACTCTTGCTTCTAATGTATTATTGATACTTTGTTGTTTCCACAACCAGGGATGTCTAATGATATGGTAACAGGCTTGCTTGGGATCCCTTTGGGTTCCTCATGCATTGTGTCATGGCTAAGCCCTAGGCTTGGGTCGTGACAAACTTGGCATCAGAGCACTAGGTTGTTAGATCCTCAAAGTCCAACAAACTCGTTGATTAGAGTCTTAGTCATGGTTGTGTTATGCACCACAACTATAAGTAGGAGGCTTGGAGACATTTTAGGAATTGTTTCCCTCCTTCATGTTCTAAGTCGTGCTATAGAGTTAAAGTAAGCTTCCCTCCCCTAACGATTGTTCTTTACCTATGTTAGATAATGCCTAACACGAGGGGAAGATGAGCCTGCACACCAATGGAGCAACCGACCAATGGGAAGCTTAGGGATGCTCTTACCTTGCTTGCTCAAGCCTTGGCTAATCAAGCCAATCAAGGGGCCCAAACCCCTCATGCTCCTACACTAGCCTCTCGAGTGAGAGACTTTATAAGAATGAATCCCCTGGAATTCCATGGGTCAAAAGTGAGTGACGATCCTCAAAAAATCATTGGGTCGGTTTATAAGATTTTGTCTATTATGGGTGTGATACCGGAGGATATGGTGGAGTTGGCGGCTTACCAACTCAAAGGGGTAGGACAAATATGGTACAACAAATGGAAGGAGGAAAAGGGAGTCAACTATGTGGTGCTTTGTGAGGAGTTCAAGGTGGCCTTAATTAGTTCTTCACCGTTGAATTAGGAATGCTAAGTTGGTGGAATTTATGAATTTGAGACAAGGTTCCATGAGTGTGAGGGAGTGTACCCTCAACTTCAACCACCTTTCAAAATATGCTCCACACTTGGTGGCTGACTCAAGATCTAGGACGAAAAAGTTTGTGATGTGTGTTTCTGACTTGGTTAGTGAGGACTGCCGGTCTGCCACAATAAATAGTAACATGGACTTGTCACTTTTGATGACCTATGCCCGAGCAACTAGAGGGGGAGAAGTTGAGGAAGAGGAGGGGCCACGAGGCTAAGAGGGCCCATTTTAAGGGCAAGTTCTAAAACGGTGATCGGATCCACCAAGGCCAAAGGTCCTCTCATGCTCCTAATAGGGGATTTGTCAATAACTTCCCAAGGACCCAAGGTGTTGGTGTGGTGATTCCTAATGAGGTGTGTCTTAGGTGTGGAAGGGTACATAAGGGCCATATTTGAGAGATAATAATGTGTGCTTTTGTTATGGGGAAGTGGGTCACAAAAAGGTGGATTTCCCTCAAAGTCACAAGAAGGGTAAGGAGGTTCGTGTGGTTCCTTTGGGGAGAGGTGCCGACAAGATGGTGCCCAAAGGCACAATCGGTTTTATGCTTTGCATGGGAGGCAAGGGTTTGAAGAGATGCTCGACATCGTTACTGTTATGTTGAAAATCTTTGATTTTGATGTGTATGCATTAAGTGACCTGGGTGCCACACTTTCTTTTGTTACCCCCTTTGTTGCCAAATAGTTGAATGTTGACCCCGAAATTTTGCATGAGTCATATGAGGTGTCTACTCCTATTGGTGCATCTATTGTTGCTAGAAAAGTCTATAGAAGTTGTCCTATTTACATCTTGCATAAAATCATCCCTTGTGACCTTGTTGAGTTGGCTATGGTTGAATTTGATGTTATTGTTCGGATGGATTGGTTTTATGCATGCTAAGCTTCTATTGATTGTAGAACCCATAGGGTCAAGTACAAACTTCCAAATGAACCCTTCCTTGAGTGGGAGAGTCAAGATGTGGTGGTCAAGGGTATATTCATCTCTTGTATTAAAGCCTATAAGTTGATCTCTAAGGGCTATCTTTACCATCTTGTGGTGGTTAAGGATGTGGAGTCTAAGGTCCTTCCCATAGAGTCATTTCCGATTGTAAGTGAGTTTCTTGATGTCTTCCGAAATGACCTTCTTGTTGTTCCTATGGAAAGGGAAATAGACATTGGCATAGACCTTCTCCCCGATACTTAACCCATTTATATTCCCCTTACCGAATTGCCTCGGCGAAGTTAAAGGAGTTGAAGGAATAATTGAGGGACTTGTTGGAGTAGTCCCTTGGGGTGCACCGGCATTGTTTGTGAAGAAGATGGATGAGTCTCTTAGAATGTGTATTGACTACCAGCAACTCAATAGGGTCACATCAACAATAGATATCCTTGTCCAAGAATAGATGATTTGTTTGACCAATTGCAAGGGGCTAGCCACTTCTCTAAGATTGATCTTCGATCCAGGTATCACCAAGTGAAGGTGAGGGAGTGCGGCATTCCCAAGACGACCTTCCGGACTAGGTATGGGCATAATAATTTGTGGTAATGTCTCTTGGGTCGACCAATGCACCGGCCATCTTTATGGACTTAATGAATAGGGTTTTCAAACTCTACCTTGATTCCTTTGTTGTGATCTTCATTGATGATATTTTGATTTATTCTCGTGGTGAGGAGAAGCATAGGGTTCATTTGAGGGTTGTGTTGCAGAGATTGAGGGAGGAGAAATTGTATGCTAAATATGAAAAGTGTGAATTTTTGTTGAAGGAGGTTGCTTTCCAAGGGCATGTGGTGTCGGGAGATGGTATAAAGGTGGACCCTAAAAAGACCAATGTGATTAGAAATTGGCCTAGACCATTGGCCCCGTCAGACATTAGGAGTTTCTTGGGCTTAGCGGGGGTTACTATCGGAGGTTTGTGAATAGGTTCTCTTCTATTGCTTCTCCTATGACAAAATTGACTCAATAGAAGGCTAAGTTTGTATGGACCGATGATTGTGAGAGGAGTTTCCAAACCTTGAAAGATAAGTTTGTGTCCGCTCATATATTGTCACTACCAGATGGGATTTAGGGATTTGTTGTGTGTTGTGATGTTTCTAGAGTTGGTTTGGGTTGTGTGCTAACGCAAAATGGTAAGGTGATAGCCTATGCTTCTGGGAAACTCAAAGTGCATGAAAAGAACTACCTTACTCATGATCTTCAATTGGCCGCGTGGTGTTTGCTCTGAAAATTTGATGAAATTATTTGCATGGGGTGCATGTTGATGTGTTCACTGATCATAAGAGCCTCCAATATGTTTTCACTCAAAAACATCTCAACTTGAGGCAAAGAAGGTGGCTAGAACATCTTAAAGACTATGATATGAGTGTGCATTATCAGTCGAGTAAGGCAAATACGGTGGCAGATGCTTTGAGTAGGGTGTCCATGGGTAGCCTAGCTCATGTTGATGGTACTGAGAAGGAGGTGGCTAGGGAAGTGTATCGGTTGGCTAGGTTGGGGGTCAGATTGGAGGAGGCTGGTAGTGTTGTTGTTGTTGATGATGGTTCTAGGCCTTCCTTGATTGATGACGTGATAGCAAAACAAGATCTTGATCTCTCCTTGATAGAATCGAAGGCCTTGGTGAAAGAGGGCAAGGTGGAGGCTTTCTCCCAAGGGGGAGATGGTGCCCTAAGGTACCAAGATGGTAGGTTGTGTGTACCTTGTGTTGATGGTTTAATTGAAAAGATCCTTGATGAGGCCCACAACTCTTCTTATTCTATCCTCCCTGGCTCCACGAAAATGTATACAGATTTGAGGGATGTGTATTGGTGGGGAGGCATGAAAAGGGACATTGCCAAATTCATTTCCGATTGTCGTAGTTGTCAACAAGTAAAAGTTGAACATCAAAGGCCAGGTGGCCTAATCCTAGACATTGAGGTTCCTACTTGAAAATGGAAAGAGATATATATGGATTTTGTAGTTGGGTTGCCCAAGACTAGAAAGAGTTTTCATTCCATTTGGGTTGTGGTTGATAGGATGACGAAATTGGCCCACTTTCTACCGGTTAAGATCACATATAGGGCTGAGGATTATGCAAGGTTGTACATTCATGATTTGGTAAGGTTGCATGGGGTTCCTTTATTCATCATATCGGATTGTAGGGCTCAATTTACTTCACATTTTTGGAGATTGTTCAAAAGGGGTCTTGGTACTACAGTTAAACTTTCCATGGCCTTCCATCCTCAAATGGATGGCCAAGCCGAGAGGACCATCCAAACCCTTGAGGATATGCTTAGAACATGTGTGTTGGAGCTTAAACGTAGTTGGGATGATTATCTTCCGCTGATTGAGTTTTCCTACAACAATAGCTATCATTCTAGCATCGTATGGCTCCTTTTGAGGCTCTCTATGGGAGACATTGTAGATCACCGGTTGGTGGGTTTGAGGTTGGTAAGGTTGCTTTGTTGGGACCAGATCTGGTTATGAGGCTCTTGAGAAGGTTAGGACAATTAGGGAAAGGTTGAAAATGGCCAAAAGTCATCAAAAATCCTATGCCGATGTGAGAAGAAGAAACCTTGAATTCAATGTTGGAGATTGGGTCTACCTCAAGGTTTCACCCATGAAGGGTGTGGTCCGCTTTGGTAAGAAGGGCAAGTTGATCCCAAGATATTTTGGTCCCTTATGAGGTCATGAGTAGGCTTGGCAAGGTAGCTTATGAGTTGAGGTTGCCTAGTGAGATGGAAATGGTTCATCCATTTTTTTATGTGTCCATGTTGAGGAAATGTGTGGGTGATCTGAATTCCATTGTGCCTCTTGATGTTGTGGGTGTTGTTGAGGATAATTTGACATATGAAGAGGTTTCAGTTCAGTTTTTGGATAGGCAAGTGAAGAGGTTGAGAAACAAAGAGGTGTCTTCCGTTAAGGTCCTTTGGAGGAATCAACAAGTTGAAAGTGCTACATGGAAGGCCGAAGTGGGCATGCAAAAGTGATATCCTTACCTTTGTCACTCCGCTCAAGCCTAAGTTATTGATCAAAGCCCTTCAACTGATCTCAAGTCTTAAGTTCAGTTCCATGTTATTGCATATGTTCATGTTTAAATTGACTAGTTCATGATGATTTTAAACTTATGATGAAATTTTTGAAATGATGTTTAAGTGCATTGTTGCATCTCTATGTGGAATGAAAATTTTCATGTTTGTGCATCTCATATACATCTATTTGGTATTCGGGGACGAATGTTCCCAAGGGGGAGTTATTGAAACGACTCCAAAAAGTACCCAAAAATGTACCTCGAAAGTGCCGAAATTGTAATTTTCATATATCTCAAAATCCATGCGTGATATCGAAGATCTGACTTTATATTCTTGTTGAACTGGTCAAACTTAGGGGGAAAAGGGTCTTAAACCTAATTTTAGAGCATTTTTATCAAATTTAAAATTCCCAAAATGCGATTTCCAAAGAGCTCTTCGCATCCCTAGTGCAATGCGCCAAGGGCGCGCAGATGAAGATACCCAACTTTTGTGTCATGTCCAGTGAATTTTTCTTGTGATCCAACACATTTCACTCTATATCATTCTAAACATTCCTCAATACTCATTCAAACACTTAGCTAATATTTTATCTCCTATTCAAGACTCAAGACCCTTTTCGGATCTTAAGGATTGCACTCGAGCTTCAAGTATCCATCCCCAATCTTCATCAATTTCATCTCCAAGACTAAGGTATGCTGGTTTCTTTCATGGGTTCCTTTCACCCATGATGCCCAAGCTTTCTTTTCCTCAAAATTGCATGATTTAAAGTTGCTTTACTCATGGATCTCACTATTATGAAAATCACTGCATACTAAGTTTGGGCTTATTAAATTGTGACTGTTTTACTCTGTTTTGAGCCACGAATCTATGCTCTGTTGAAAGGTTTGATGAAGGGTTTTGATTTTTATTGCTTGAGGGTGTTACCAAGTATTTATTGAAGCTTTTACATTGAATCCCCTAGCATGATTTCACTCTTGAACTGCATAGTTTTACACTACACTACACACCCTCTAAGTGTTTGATAAAATGTCTAGTTATGGTTTCTTGAGGAATTAAAGGTCCAGTGCATGTCTTGTGAGTCGAATGACTATATGATAATGATATGATGATGAAATAATGATGATATGATAATGAAATGAATGTATGTATAAGGTATTCTCTATATGGTGTTGGAATGTGACCATGCTCTACTCAGGGGTTGCGAGCTGGGTAACCTTGTTGGGGTTTGTACCCATAAACATTTTTGGGGGTTTGTACTCATCAACCTATGGGGGGTTTATACTCCGGCACCACGGTTGCTAAGGTGCAATGATCCACCAACCTATTGGGGGGGTTGTACTCTGGCACCATGGGTTGTAGGGTGCGACAATCCACCACCCTATCGGGGGGTTTGTACTCCGGCACCATAGATGGTTTGTGATGATCCACCAATAGTTTAATGGTCTCTTCTTACCAATATGTAATATTCTATGTAAGCATGTTTTACTTAAGCATTAATCATGCATACCATATGCTACTATGTTATCTATTGTTTATCTCTATGCATTTTGATTATGATGACTTTCTATTGTTGCATTGTATCCAATATACTTAGCACATTCAAATGTACTAACGCATACTCTATGCCTACATGATGTCACCATGTAGGAATTGGTGCACCACTTGATCATCCTCCTTCTCCACGTGGCTAGTACGACTTCCATCAAGCTTGTTGGTGAGTCCTCCATTTTGGGATGTTACTTATGATCTCTTGTTTTGTATTAATACTTTTCTCCTTTTTGGTTACGTATTGACTATGAGAGTGAGCCCAGTTGCTTTTTCTTGGCCCCCACTCTTATCTTTATGTAGTAGAGATGTTGTTGGACATGTTATATATTTATGCCATGATCCTTGTCTCTATTGACTCTTGTCGTTCATTATGTTGATGTTTCCCCTTAGCCCCTTTACCCTTGCTTTTAATGGTTTATTGATACTTCATTATTTCTGCGACCAAGGATGTGTAATGATATGTTAAAAGGCTTGCTTGGGATTCCTTTGGGTTACCCATGTGCCGTGTCATGGCTAGGCCCTAGTCTTGGGTCACAACACCAACTCCACTATCTCCTCCGATCTAACCCCCATAATAGATAGCACTTTATACACTTATTCAATAAATTATTGAGGATTCTCATCCACTTTAGACCTATGGAACTCTGGTGGGTTCATTCTAGTAAGTCTTTCACCCTTGAGGCCGGAGTAGAAGCATGAGGAGCTTGGGCCCCTTGGTTGAGTTGATTGGCCATAGCATGAAGCAACATGGTAATAGCATCCCGGAACTCTTCATAAGCCACTCTCCCATCTTGAGGAGCGGGAGGAGCCAGTTGTTCCTCAGGTGTGAGC
>JAOTQR010037969.1:3165-15593 GCA_025774065.1 Solanum ossicruentum | reverse complement strand
GACATGCCTCGATCACCTTATCGAGAGGGTGACATGCCTCGATCACCTTATCGAGAAGGTGACATGCCTCGATCACCTTATCGAGAGGGTGCATGCCTCAATCACCTTACCAAGGGGGTGACATGCCTTGGATTCCAAGTAGTAGCTCTCTTGGTCTATGTCGGTTAAGGTATCTTCCTACACATGCATTATGTATTATGCAGGATGAATGTTTTACAAGCATGTTTTATTACAGGCATTGATTATGCATGCCATATCGAGATTATATATCGATTGCTTATGATTATGTATTTTGAATATATATTGGCTTATATCTTCATTGCATTGCTCCCCGCATACTTAGTAAATTCAAACGTACTAACGCTTACCCTATGCCTACATGATATCACCATGTAGGAACCGGAGCTCTTTTTAATCATCATCCTCCACGTGGCTAGTTCAAATCTCGGAGAAAGCTTTGGTGAGTCCTCTATTCTGAGGACAATATCTACTTATTTCATGTTATATTGAGACTCCTTCTTATGTTGAATACTTATCATTATGAGGGTGATCTCAGGAAGTGCCTTGGCCCCCGATTCATTCCAAGTTAGAGGTATTGTTAGATACTATGTATGTGTATGCTTTGAGCTTGACTCTTGTATGCTCTTTTGATTATCAAAGACTTCCCTTAGTCCCACTTCCCTTATTTATATCTTGTTGATGTTTATTTTGCTTCCATAACCAAGGATGTGTGAATGATATGCTAAGAGGCTTATTTAGAGTCCCTTCAGGTTCCCCATTCATCGTGACACATCGAGGACCTAGTCTTTGATCGTGGCAAAGTCAATGACTAAAATCTTTTTCATAGTTATTAACAATTTTCAATAGGTGAAGATAAACAAGGAGATGATGCAAGAGTTGGCTCGAATTAATACAAACGTAGGATTATTGATGAAGCCGAGTCAGAAGCGCATTAATACAGTCAATCATTAGCCTCCACAACACCCATATATTAGGATCCCTACTATGAGAAGGACACTTGCTTTGTCATTGATTAGATAGGGAGTTTCCGAACTAACATCTAAGGATCCAATCACGACTATCGACGCCAAGGTCAACGGAATCAAGGTTGAAACTTCAATAAAGACAGTGCCTTTAGAGATAACAACTGAGGTGTTACTATGATAGGAATAGGGGCTAGGAGAGAGATGCTAATTAGGGATGCAAAGATAGTTATAGAAATGGTCCATCTATACCACCATAATCGTGATTCTAGGGCTGGTAGTTCAAGGATTGAAGAGTTTGATAGATTGTTGAAGAAGCATGATGCTCAGGATGAGACCTTGAAGGGGTTAAAATTTGACATCTCAAGCATTAATCAGAAGATCTAGTCTCATTCTGTTGCTATCAAGCAGCTGGAACAATAGTTTGGTCAGATGTCGACTTAGTTAAACCAATATCAGAAAGGTACATTTCCAAGCAACACAGTGTAGAATCAAAAAAATGATGTGTAGTGCATGGCGGTGATGACACGTGCTGGCAAGCAGACTATTAACCCACCGATGCCAGTTGATAATGATGAGGTTTGTGAGAAGATGGTAGACAAAAAAGATGCAGAGACTGGGGATTCTAATGCTAAGAATGGGGTAAGCAAAGAGGTAGTGATGCCAAAGAAATTGAAACCCATACCTAGACCTCCACCTCCTTTCCCTCAGAGACTCAAAAAGAAGGAGGAGGAAGGTAAGTTTCAGCATTTCATCTCCATGTTGAAATAACTTATGGTCAATATTTCTCTCAATGAGGCATTGGAGAAAATGCCCGGGTATGCAAAGTTCATGAAGGACTTAGTGACCAAAAAGAGGATTGTCGGGCAAGAGCTCTCAAAAAAGCTTCAGCACTGTAGTGCAATTTCAACAAAGTCCTTGGTGCAGAAGAAAGAAGATCTCGGAGAGTTCACCGTACCCTGCACCATCAAAGATGTGGAATTTGCAAAAGCATTTATGATTTAGGTGTCAACATCAATTTAATGCCTCTTGCAATATTCAAGAAATTAGGCTTGGGAGTCCTTACTCCAACAAGCAAGCAGTTGTTGATGGTTGGCAGGATAGTGAAGAAGCCCAGGGGGATATTATATGATGTTCTTGTCAAAGTGCAAAAGTTCATATTCCCTGTAGACTTCATGATTCTAGACTGTGAGGTCGACTTCAAAGTCCCAATCATCTTGGGAAGGCCCTTCCTGGCCACTGGGCGAGCACTGGTGGACATGGAAATGGGTCAACTTAAGTATAGATTAGGTAGTGACGAGGTCGTGTTCAATGTCTACCAGTATATGAAGAAAACTGAGGATCTAAAAATGGTCTCTGTCATTGAGAGTGTTGACAAGGTGCAACCAGAGGTATCAATTGAAGAAAGACTAGGTCTCGAGAGTCTATATGTCATATTAATGAACTTCAAGAGTGATGGTATCCCAAACAATGATGAGATAGTGAAAGCTCTGGGAGCAACCAGTTTCCATAGGCATCAGGCTAAGCTTGAGTTGGACTTAACAAATTGAGAGTCACCACCTACTAGACCATCCATGAGGAGCCACAAATTGATAGAGCTGAAGGCTCTTCTAACCCATCTGAGGTATGTGTTTTTCAGTACTGACAATACTTTGCCTGTTATTGTTGCCGCAGACCTTAATGACATATAGGTAGACACGTTGATCTCGGTACTCAAGCAATTCAAAAAGGCTATTGATAGACAATTGCAGACATCATTGGCATCCCACCTAGCGTTTGCACTCACAAGATTCAACTGGTAAAAGACTACAAACCAAGCATTGAACACCAAAGACACCTCAACCTACCAATATAAGAGGTTGTGTGCAAAGAGTTCATCAAGTGGTTGGACGTAAGAGTGATATATTTGATTGATAATAGTGAATGGGTGAGTCCGATCTAGTGTGTTCCAAAGAAGGGAGGTATCACTGTAGTCCCATATTCTAGTGATGAGTTGACCCCCATGAGGCCCGTCACAAGTTGGAGGGTTTGCTTGGGCTACAGGAAGCTCAATGCATCAATTGAAAAAGACTATTTCCCTATGGTATTCATGGACCAGATACTAGATTTCTTGGCAAGCAAAGGCTAGTATTGCTTTCTCGATGGTTACTCGAGCTATAACCAGATCTCTATTTCCCCAAAAAACCAAAAGAAAAGAACCTTCACATGTCTTTATGGCACATTTGCATTTAAAAGGATGTCATTTGAGTTGTGTAATACACCAGTAACATTCCATAGATGCATGATGTCCATTTTCTCAGACATAGTAGGAGACATTATCGAGGTACTTATGGATGACTTTAGTATGGTTGGAGACTCATTCAATGATTGTTTGAAGCTTTTACACGCGGTGCATCAGAGATGTGAAAAATGTCATCTGGTTCTGAATTAGGAAAAGTGTCACTTCATAGTAAATGAAGGCATTGAGTTGGGACATAGAATCTCCATCAAAAGAATCGGGGTGGATAGAGCCAAAGTGGAGGTGATCGAGAAGCTTCCTCCACCTATCTGTGTTAAAGATGTGAGAAGTTTCTTAGGAAATGCAAGATTTTATTGGTGCTTCATAAAGGATTTCTCAAAGATTGCACACCCTTTGTGCAAGCTACTTGAGAAGGATGCTAAGTTCATGTTCAATGAAGCACGCCTATAAGATTTTGAAGTGTTAAAATAGAAATTGATATCGGCACCTATCATAGTTGCTCCAGATTGGTTGAAGCCCTTTGAGATTATGTCTGATGCAAGTGGGGTTATACTTGGTGCAATGTTGGGATATCACATAGAGAAGATTTTACATCCTATCTATTTTGCTAACAAGACCCTAAATGCAGCACAAAAAACCTACACTGTCACAAAGCATGAGTTACTCACAGTGGTCTTTGCATGTGAGAAGTTTAGGTCTTATCTTTTGGGAACCAAAGTAATTGTACATATGACCACTCAGCATTGTGATACTTAATGGTAAAGAAGGATGCAAGACCAATACTGATTTGATGGGTACTTGTTCTTCGAGAGTTTGACTTCAATATGATTGATAGAAAGGGGACTGAAAATCAGGTTGTAGACCACCTGTCCAGACTAGAGGATGAGGCCATGGCAAAGTTTGCTAAAGGGGTAGAAGTTGATGATTCGTTCCCTAATGAGAGAGTACTAGAAGCATCTTAAAATTTGATACCATGATTTGCAGATTATGTAAACTATTTAGTTAGTGATATTGTGCCACTAGACGTGACTTCTCACCAGCACTGTAAGTTTATGTATGATATGAGAAAGTTTTTCTAGGATGGTCCATATTTGTTTCATGTCTATGTAGATGGGATTATTCGTTGCTATGTTCCTGAGGTGGAAATGATGAGCATTTAAGAGGCTTGCCACTCATCCTTGGTGGATTAGCATCATAGAGGAATTAGGACAGCATACAAAATCTTGCAATGTGGCTACTACTGGCCAACTATCCACCAAGATATTCATGACTATGTTAAGGCTTGTGACAAATACTAGAGAGAAGGTGGTGTTTCTTGCAAACAAGAGCTCCCTCTAAACCATATTATGGTGATTGAATTATTTGATATTTGGGGGATAAACTTCATGGGCCCATTCATTGGCTCTCATGGGAACAAGTATATTCTAGTGGCTGTGGACTACGTATCAAAATAGGTGGAGGCGGTGACACTTCCCAATAATGAAGGCAAGAGTGCCATAACATTCTTAAAGAGAAACATCTTCTCAAGGTTTGGTACCCCTCAGGCAATCATCATCGATGGAGGTTCCCATTTCTGCAATAGATTGTTCAAGCTCTTTTTGAAAAATATAGGGTAAAGCATAAGTTGGCAACACCCTATCATCCATAGATAAGTGGCAAAGTTGAGGTGTCTAACAAGGAGATTAAATAGATTTTGTCTAAGACTGTAAATGCAAATCAGACTAACTGGTCACGAAAGATTGATGATGCATTATAGGCATACTAGATTGCATTCAACACTCCCATAGGTATGTCTCTCTACCGACTTATTTTTTATAAAGCTTGTCATTTATCGGTAGAGCTTGAGCACAAGGCGATGTGGGCTCTCAAAAAGCTGAATGTGGACTACGATGATACGGCTAACTCAAGGCTGAGTCAACTCAATAAGCTTGATGTGTTCTATTTGAAGGGGTATAAGAGCTCAGCCCTATACAAGAAAAGGATGAAGTTGCAGTATGTTCATCGCATTAAGCATCACCAATTCGCACTAGGAGACTTGGTCTTATTACATAAATCTAGGTCAAAGTTGTTCCCTAGAAAACTCAAGTCCAGATGGTTGGGGCCGTTCAAAGTTTCACAGGTTTTCAACCATAAGGCTATCATGTTTGAAAAGAGAAATGATACGAGATTCAAGATGTATGGACAAAGAATCAAACTATATCTTGGCAATATTAATGTTGAGGAAGTGCAGACAATGGAAGCATGGACACTTAGTGAAGTCTGAATAACCAAGTTATCTAAGTCGTGCCCTGACACTAAATTAGGCACTGCTTAGGAGGCAACCCAAGATGAACACTTGCACTTAGGCACCCAGATATGTTCGTTTTGACCCCTTGTGCTTATATATTGTTGCATTGAGGATAATGCAAAATGTTTTCAATAAGGTGTGGGTAGTTATAGGCGTCGGCGAAGTATGAGTAACCATGGCCAATAACTATCCTAATTTTTTAGTCTAAGGGGTTTTCTTGCTTGTGTTCTTTCCCTAAGGACATTTATTTTATGTTGAATTGGCATGTTTAGGATGTGTAAGTAGCATTAGTAGCATATTGACTGAAGTCTTTGGCATATGTTAGTTTTATTGAAAAATGATACCCATTAAATTTTTATGTTAGGTAGTTTTGATAACAACCATGTGAAATTAGTGATTGACAGTGCTTGTTCTAATAAGTTGAGGTTTAATTGTGATGAAAAACATGATATGAGAGTATATGTTAATAGTGTAATCAGTGCCTAGAGTGTGTGAGCTTCTTTGCCAAGTTCCTATACTGTGTTTTAATTCAGAACTTGCCCTGTTACACTGACTAAGGCTGTAGGTTAGTTGGTTCGGAAAGGATCTTAGACCATTGTTCATATTAGTGCACTTAGCCTAAATAACCAACCAAATGCTTGATGTATCCCTGGGTCCTAATATTTAAGCTTTACATGTACCCTTTTCTTTGTAAACACCTAAGTAACCCAGCCTCATTGAATGTAAAATCTAGACTTTGGCCCTGGTCCTTCTTTGAATATTGTGTACCTAGACTCAGGCAAAAAATCTAAGTTGAGGGTGGCTACCAAAAGTGGCCCTGATTCATAGGTGGGATATTGTGCACTCAGGCCAAAAGCCTAAATTAAGCATGACTGGTGTAAGGAAAATCACTAAATGGGGAAAGAAGCTAGTGATGCACGAAAAAGAGAAAAGTGTGTCATGAGTGTGAGAAAAAGTGAATAGATGCCTAAACAATGAGCTAAAAAGAAAAGAATGTGAAAAAATAAAAGGCAATGGGCTTAAAAATTTGAATAGGGCACCCAAAAAGGTTTGAAATAGGAGAAGGGAAGAATGAGTTGAAAAGTGTTAGTGTTGGTAGGGCAGAAACGTAGAATGATGCAGTATCAATGACAGAGATTAGTAACTATGTTTCCAAAACATCATAGGAAAGCCCTCTAAGCCTATGTTACTAGCCAAGAAAGTCCTATAGTAATCCTATTCAAAGTGGTCGAAGGTCATGGCCATGAGTATAGGGGCAAGCATATGGTATTGAACGTAGTGTTTAAATATCTGTTATGAGTATGAGTAATTTTGTTAGTCTCAAGCAATAAATTCGAATATATCATCATGAGTGAGATATGAGATTTCTTTTTGTGAGGGCACTTGAGTTACATTTTTTATTCTAGGCTATTTCAGTGATTGTGGCTTATCTACGGTTACATTGTTTGTCATAGTTGCACTGTCACATATATTGATTTGCATTGGTTTGTTTGATGGCTATCTGATATGCACTGAGGTGTTAGTTTGGATATGTGTATTGATTTAGAGATGATGCATGCCATTAGATTGGAGTCTATGTCTTACTATACTGCTTATATAGATTGAGTCTGTCACTTGAGGACAAACAACAATCTTAAGTTGAGAATGTTGATGTGTTGCAAAAATGCAACACTTTTGATGCTTAAAACTTTGAATTGTGTTTTCTCAAAGATATGTTAGACGATTTGATGTGTTTTTATGTTGATTTTACAGGATTATAGGATTCGGGATGATTTCAAGTAAAAGTCTACAAAATTAAAGTTTTTGGTGATTTACGGAGAATCCTATGGGTCGTGGTTCACTCCACGAGCCGTAGGTTGGTTTCGTGAGTCAGCTCTTATGAAAGGACAAGTTTCAGATGTTACATCCACGAGTTGTCAATTAGTCATAAATAGTTTCATGCGTCGTAGTTGGTTTCATTGGTTAAAGATCAGAAAACATGTTAAATGCTAAAGCATTGTCAGACAAAGTAACTTACGAGTTGTAAGTCGAATGGCGGATCATAGATAAGGTCTTGCCTGGATGATCAAAGTTTTGAAGAGTTTCAAAAAAGTTAGCAAATAAAACCCTTTATGGGTTGTAAGTTCGAAGATGGCCAGTAAGAAAGTTTTGAAAGTTGAAGCCTGATTTTGGAAAGTGTAGAGTACGAAGCCCAGGTATAGACCGTGAGTTCACCTACGCCCACAACCTCGTCGGTAGAAGTTACCAAATCCAGCTTTCAAATTTTGTTTTGGATTTGTATTTTACATATTATAAATAGTTTTTTAGGTTTTTTTCTTAGGAGAGACACACGAAAAAGGACAGAAACGACTAGGAAAGAGTAAAGAGACTTAGGAACTCATATTTTATGATTTTTACATTGAGACTATTACATTGTGATTTCTGATGATGTTCACGCTCCAATAAGAAAGAAGTCACTATCCACAATTAACTAACCGAAGGTTAGAGTCGAATCCATAGGGAATATGGGGCTTGACTACAAGACTTCACTATCAATTATTTTGAGTATCTATAACTAAAATCTCTAAACGAGGTTTTTTGTGATTTAAAAACAAAAGTAAAATAAACACAAGACTATAATGCAAAGAAACACTTAATATTAGGGATAACTTAGGAATTGTGTTCCTCAAGGTTCGTTAACTCGATTACCCTAAACAACATAACTACAATTGGAAATTCACATACAGGACGGTAACTTAGGTTCTTTTAGCCCTATTGTGAAGGTGAAGGTCGAATTTCATCATGGCGCGTGGTCGGCAACCAGGGTGTGCCAACTAACTGTTACCCATTGTCCCAGTAAAAACTTCTCCTTGGTCAAGTTTGGTTGATTAGATGAGAAGACATCAATTGAATTCTATCGTCTACTTCCCTTTTCCTATTTGTCACTACCTTGGTCAGGATCATGATAGTAGGCAGGGTTTGGTGTTGGCCACCACTAAACAACAATCAAAATGAAGGGAAACAAATAATACATGCAAAACCCCATTCATAGAAATGCAATAAATCTAGGTCATCTAAACTTAACTACCCATGGTTCCCACAACCTCAAGTTGTGGGTGCTTAGGTACTCATGGCTAAAGCAAAACCATCAAAAATGCAAAGACAAGACATAGTTGAGAGTTTTACCCAAAGCAATGGAGAATAATAGCACCATAAGTTGCAAACCACAAGCTTGATAGATTGAGAATAAATACAATGTGGAATTTTCAATCGCCGAAAGTGGGTTTTCCAAGAAAAAATGAAAAATTACACTAAACCCTAAAATATTCTTGCGAGAATAGTCAAAGGTATATTCAACGTTCACTATCTAGAATCTCTACAAAATAAACCCTAACTTACAGTATTTATAGTAGTTACAAATTTAACCCTAAAAATTACACAGAAAAGACAGTCGGTAGGTGGTATGCCTCACATGTATGACTCGTAGGGCAACCTACGAGTCATAATTGGCATCTCATATTAGGTTATTGGCATTTTGGACTCAATTGGTACCACCCACTAGTACGAGTCATTTCTTGGGCTACGACTCGTATGTTCCTCTCGCAGTCTAGGCCTTCAGTTTTTTGGTCCAAAGTGTTGGCCCTCTATTTCCTGCTACGAGTCTACCTATACGAGTCGTATTGAGACCTATGACTCGTAGGGTGTCCTCGTAGGACTGACCTCTACTTAGCAGATTTTTGATTTTTTGGTCTCTGTTTCTTGCTACGAAATCACCATACGACTCGTAGCTTAGGCTACTATTCATAGGTGAGCTCGTATGTCCTGTGCTTTAGCAAAATCTACAATTTTCCTCCAAAATCATGTCAACCTACCTTTTCTGCAATAACAACACGAAAACACATAACAACCATAAAAGTTTGCATTAAGAACTCACTAAATCCCTTGTTTTAGGCATCAGTTGTGTTGTATTTTGACAACACATCAACACTCTCAACTTAGAATTGTTGCTTGTCCTTAAGCGACGACTCAATCTATGCAGACAATGAGAAATACATAACAGCTTATACTAATGGCATATACAGTAATTCCTCTGATTTAGGTACCCAACTATCATTTTCAAAACAAGATTGCAAAGTTACTAACCAAAACAAAAACATAATGATATACCTGGTAATCCAACTTTGATAAGCTAAGGGGCATCAACCATCCACAATCACAGGTATAGTCATATGTTAATCAAGTAGTGCAAATGCCCTCACAGAAAAGAAGTCTCTCTTACTCACTCAAGAATCATTTAGACTTCAGGGATTGAGGAAGCATTCTCACTCTCGTAAATAAAATTCATGCACAATGACTAAAACTATAGGCTTGCCTCTATGCTCAACCTCTGGATTGGTGACAAAGTGGATTTGGATCACTTTAGGTCTTACTGGCTTGTAACACAGGCTCATGGGGCTTTGGTGTGGCATTTTAGGCAAGTAGTGACTAAAATCTATCTTTGAACCATGTATTACCAACACTTTTACCTTCATAACCTATTCATTTTCACTAAATCCACCCTTATTCTCCTGTTTCAAGCTTTCTCCGGGTGCTTTCTTTCTCTTTTTCAGCTGTGCCTCAATTTCGAACTCATTTTTGCTAATCTCTTCAACTCAAGGCACTTCTCTTTTCTCTTTCTTCACCCAACTCATGATTATTCATTTCTTTCTTTCTTTCCCAACCAGCCACCTTATTTTTATTACTTTACCATAATAAAGGCCACCCTCAACTTACGCTTTTAGCCTAAGGTGAGGTACATAATATCTATTCCCCAAACCAGGGCCACCAATTATAGCCACCCTCAACTTAGGCTCAATCAAGGTTCACATGTTCAAGGATAGACCAGGGCCAATATCAAGGTATTTCATCAAACAAGGTTAAGCTAGCAAGGTGTCAAGAAAGAATGAGTATATGAGAAGCTCAAAAATTTAAAACAAGGGATTTACTAGCTCATTGGTAGGTCATTTAGGCAAGAGTGGGATTACTAACAGAATAAAGGCATAAGATCACTTCCAAATCAACATATCACCAAACTAGTGTTAGAGTAATAAGGCAAGTTTTGAGTCCATACAAGATGCATAAATGCGGCAAAATAAGCTCACAAAACACATGACATTGCACCCACAATGTACAGACTCACAGATCATGCTTCAAGCCTCAGCATACCTTCACATTATCAGAAAAACTTTGCCAGATACTCAAAATGCATGAATGCCTGAATTACCATAATCTCAAAAATTTTGAGGGTACCTAATTATTCACCTCATTCAAAAAGCATTTAAAGACTATGTATATGCCAACAGATAACACTACTATGAATTTACACATTATCTTTACTACCTAAACATATCGGTTCAACAGAAAATTAAACATCCCCAAGGAAAAAGAAACAGCACAAGAAAATTTTGGGATCAAAAAGAGGGGAAGTTATGGACTCGAGGATACTCAAACTTCACCTTAATCCATAACTTCCCACACCCCACCAAAATAGAATACTTTGTCCTTAAAATAAAAACATATACAAAGAGAAACAAGGGGCGTACCTTAGGTTGCCTCCCAAGAAGCGCCAGATTTATTGTTGCGACATGACGGAATGTTGTTGTTTGGTACTCATGTTTCATCAAGGTCCCACTCTTCTATTATCTTATTTCCTCCATATCACCAATGTACAGTTTGACCCTCTGGCCATTGACCTTGAAGATTTTACCATCCCTACTTTCTAACTCAATGGCTCCATGACTAAAAATGCACACTAACCTGAAGGGTCCCATCCATTTGGATTTGAGTTTCCCGGGAAACCACTTCAACCTAGAGTTATAAAGTAATACCATGTCTCCTGGAACAAACTTATGATTCTCAATTCTGCAATCATGCTGAATTTTCATCCTCTACTTGTACAATGTAGATCTCTCATATGCCCGCAGTCTAATTTCATCAAGTTCATTAACCAGCATTAGCCTGGAAGTTGCTATTTCATTCTAATCCAAATTTAGCTTCTTTAACACCCATAGTGCTTTGTGCTCAAGTTCAATCGACAGGTGACAAGCCTTTCCAAATACTAATTGATATGAGACATTCCAATTGGTGTTTTGAAGGATTTGTGGTAGGCCCACAAGCATCTTCCAACTTTCTCGACCAATCAGTGTGATTCACATTCACAGTCTTTGACAAGATTTACTTTATTTCTCGATTTGACACTTCCACTTGTGCACTTGTTTGGGGATGATATGGGGTTGCCAAGCGAAGCCGCACACCATACCTCTTAAGGAGAGATTTGAAAAGTCGGTTGCAAAAGTGAGAACCCCTATCACTGATAATAGCTTGAGGTGTGTCGAACCTGGAGAAAATGTTTCTTCAGAGAAACCCGATTACACTCTTACCTTCATTGTTTCGTAAGACGATGGCCTCCACCCATTTAGAGACATAATCAACCACGACTAGGATATACTTATTACCATGAGAGCTAACAAAGGGTCCCATGAAGTCTATACTCCAAATATCAAACAACACGATCACCAAAAGAAGATTAAGAGGGAGTTCTTGCCTTCGCGAAACTCCACCCTCTCTATGGCATCTGTCACAAGCCTTGACATAATCATGAGCATCTTGGTATAGAGATGGCCAACAATAGCCACACTATAGTACCTTATAGGTAGTTCGAGCTCCACTATGATGGCCACCCACCAATGATGAGTGGCAAGCTTCGAGAATTCTCATCATTTCTACCTCTGGAACATATCTATGGATGATCCCATCAGCACAAATACGGAACAAATATGGTTCATCCCTAAAGAATTTCTTCACATTATGCATGAACTTGCAATGTTGGTGGGCATTCAAGTCAAGCGACACTATATCACTCACCAAATAATAGCATAATCAGCGAACCAGGGTATGATAT
>JAOTQR010037908.1:0-15601 GCA_025774065.1 Solanum ossicruentum | reverse complement strand
CATGGACCGTGAGGCCTATCGTGGCCTTACACTTGACTGATGGTAGGGGCTATTTGGCGAAGGCAGCTCCCATGGCACATGTCAAGCACAATAGGACATCAAACAGGTCATCAGGAAGCTCATCAAAGTGATGTGGAGGAGTAGTCCATCGATAGTTAAAAGATTTTGGCCAAGTGGCACGAAACAACACGTCTCATGGGCCATTGGGAGTATCATGGGACATCCCTAGGTCCTGTGTGGGTGACATGAAGTTGACACCATCTAAAACCAAGTAAAATGAACTAAGGGTGTTTAGACAAAGCATTTCACAGACTTTGTGAGGAACCAAGGTCTGTGACATTGAGGCGTGGTGAAGACATGAGTGAGAAATTTTCTAAGTTGCATCAGATGATTCCTTTCACAGGCCTTTAAAGCCTACATAGGTCATTTATCTAAAAATTTAGTAGCACATGACAAGCAGCAAAGCTGAGGCTAAGGACAGTCATACGAATCGTTTGACAGTCCGTCTACCATCACATGAGCCATGTGGTGGCCCAAGTCCACTTCGATGTCCTTTTCCTATTTAATTAGGATTAGGTTTTATTTATATATAAATAGTAATTTTATGCTATTTTTACTTAGTCTTGGATGACTAGAGCTAGAAAATATTAAAAATATTATTTCTTAGAGATTTCACATGATTTGGAGATTTTTCTTATCGAATTCAAGCTTGTAACTTGTGGATTCATTGATTCTTCAATAGCAAGTCATTTATTATGAATTCCTTGTATTGTTGCAAGTTTTTTCCTTGAAATTGTTAGAATAAACCTACAAATAGGGTTATAGGAACCATGGCAAATCGATAAGATAAGTGAATATTGGATAAATCTCGAGATTGATTAGCATATATATCGTAGTAATCTTCATTATAATTTCTTCATTGATGAGTCGATGTATTAGGATAAGCCTTTATATTTGATGCTCGAAAGGGATGCTTTGATTAGGTAAAGAGTTCTACAACAGAAATTCAAAGTTTTTAACCTAGTCTAAGTACTTGAGACCGAAAGGTGAGTGTATTCTGGGATTAACAACAAGGGTTACTACATATATGTTCTGAGACCGAAAGGTGATGAATGATATGCATCTAAGAGGGATCTAGAGGTGAATTAGATGTTACATAACTTGTTAGATCTCATATACGTAATCATGAACGAGTTTACCACTAGATTCGACTATTGCATCAAATGTAATGGGGAACTCAATCCTAGCCTTGCATAAACTATATGAAATCTAGTTTTTCTTGCATTCATTTATTGCTTTACTTTAGCAAATTAGTTTGAAAAACCAAAAGACCCCATATTTACTTTATGCATTTTTGTCTCGGGAATAGATATTACATCTGAAAACGATGCTAATGGATATATTCTCATGCATTCCATGTGGGATCGACCTTAACTCTGGTTTGGGTTCTATATTTGATTAATGACTGCTTTATTATTCTGTTTGGAGTGTAAATTTGGGCGTATCAAATTTTGGGGCTGTTGTCGGGGAATACGGCGAAGTAATAGTCTATTAGTTTCTATTTTCAGTTTGTAATACTAGTCCCTAATTTTACTTTTGTTTCTTATTTTGGTTTCTTGGTAGGGAGCCAGTGTTGCATGCCAAACACCCAAAGCAAGGGTGAAGTACTTGTTCCCTACGACCCTGATCTTACTAAATCAATCTATAGAATAAATGTCCAAGAACGTGAAGTAGCTAGACAGAGAAAATTGGCAGTCAACCTTGCAGGTGGGGGAAGCGATAGTCTAGGTGATGGTGAAAATGCTGGCAATGAGGTACCACCACCAACACCACTTAGACAGGTTTCGCTGCCCGGTGTGAGATGCCAATTGCCTCAGTTTCCCTAAGAAATGAATGATGATAATGATGAGCATGCTGGGACCACAGGGGAAATTATACTTTCCCCTCTGCCCGTGGGTGTTAAGTTCACTATCACTAACACAATGTTGTAGATGCTACAGTTGAAAGGGTTATTAAGCGGAGCAGCAACTGAGGATGCAAATTAGCACGTCCTCAGCTTTCTGGCAACATGCCAATCATCTGAGATTCCTAGAGTCAGTTAGCATGCAATTAGTTTGTAGTTATTCCCATTATCTCTTTCTGGTGTGGCAACTAAGTGGTTGAATAAGCTTCTATATGATTCTATCTGCGCTTGGGTAGAGTTAAAGGAGGCATTCTTGGAGAGATTCTTCCCTGCATCAAGATAGCTCAAAATCACAGATGATATTCTCTCACAAGCAACTGCCGAATGAAGCACTACATGAGTCTTGAGAGAGATTCAGGTAGAAGATTAAGTAGTGCCCCAATCATCTCCTCATAGATGAGCATTTGAAGCAAGTCTTCTATAGGTCCTGCAATTTTGTGACAAAGCCAATCATTGATGCCGCTTGTGGGGGGTCATACATATCTAGGACTTTACCAGACATAGTGGTGATCTTAGATCAGGTAGGCAAGAATAATAGGGAATGGTACACTAGAGATGGAAATTGTTCAGGGGTTTGTCTTTGAGATGACTGCAGAGCAGCGACGAAAGGAGGAGGAATGGGATCAAGACATGGCACACATGAATACCTAACTGGATTGATGGCAAAGCGTTTCTTAAAAGAGGTGCAGAGAAGGTAAAAGCTGTAGACATAATGCCTTGGTACGATGATCAAGGCTATAACTATGTTGAAGAGGCAAACTTCTTAGGCAGCCAGGGGGTTATTAGTCATTCAACATCGGTAATCAAGGTTGAAACTATGGTTGTAATCAAAACTATCAAGTAAACTGGCATAACAGAGATGGTCATAGGAACTATGAACGTTAGAACGATGGTCGTGGAAACTCAAACTTAGAAGAGATGATGGCAAATGTGCTTGACAAAGTTGAGTTCACAGAGGTGGGGATGCGAGATATAAAATGGGAGATGTCCAATGTTCGACAGTTGGTTGACTGGAATTCCACCTCAATCAAGCAACTAGAGCAGCAGATATGGCAATTATCGGCAGTCATAAGCCAGAGAAAAGTTGGGTCACAGCTGAACGACACTATTCAGAACCCAAAGAATAACAATCATTGTATGGTAGTAACCACGAGGAGCAGTAAGGTACTTTCTGACTCTATTGTGCCTAGTAATGCGGGTTTGGATGAAGCTAAAGGCAAGATGTCTAACCCAATGGAGGAGCATGTTGATGACTTTAGTGAAGAGGTGGAGGTAATACAAATAGACCCTGAGGTTCCTAAAGAGCTTGAGACGACACCAACAGTAACCTAACCTCTGCCAGCGATTCCTAAGCTACCACCACCATTCCCATAGAGGTTGTAGAAGAAGGTTGAAGATGGCAAGATTCAGACGTTCTTGTCCATGCTAAAAGAGATCTCAGTGAACATTCCTCTAGTGGAGGCACTTGAGCAGATGCCGGGCTATGCTAAGTTCATGAAAGACTTACTAACTAAGAGCAGGATAGCCACGATTGAGCCGGAAATAATCTCCACCACTGTAGTGCCACTGCCACATGATCTCTTATAGAAAATAAGGAAGATTCGGGAGCTTTCACTATCCCATATACTATTGGAGCGTTTGGTTTTACAAGATCTCTCTATGGTCTAGGCACCAGCGTCAACTTGATGCCGCAGCTAGTTTATAGGCAGTTGGGCTTAAGAGGCCCCACACCCACTACAATGCGGCTACTCATGGCAGATAGATTGTTAAAGATGCCCATGGGGATTCTATGTGATGTGTTGGTCCGTGTGGGCCAATTCATCTTTCCTACGGACTTTATTATTCTGGACTGCTATTTTGAGGTTCCCTTCATCCTTGAGAAATCATTTTTAGCTACTGGCAGGGCATTGGTAGACTTGGAGCGAGGAGAGCTGACGTTTAGACTTAACACTAAATAGGTGAAGTTCAATGTGTGTACTACAATGAAGAGACCTAAAGAGGTGACAATGATATTGATCGTAGATGTTGAAGATGATTGCCTATATAAGATCCCACTAGAGGAAACAAAGAGTGTGGACAAGCTAGCAGTAGTGTTGATGAACTTCCCAGATGATGTTATTTGTGGGTATGCAACCAACATGAATGCATTGCAATGCAGGGGAACCAGGCCATTCATCCCTAGAAAGTTGGCCAAGAATTCGTAGAACAGGTCTACACAGCCCGCTAAACCATCCATCAAGGAGCCTCCAGCTGTGGAGCTCAAGGAGCTACCCCAACACCTCAGGTATGTATTTTTTGGTATTGATAACATTCTTCCTATGATTGTAGCTAAAGATCTTCACGAAAACCAAGTGGAGGCATTGCTGGAGTTCCTCCAAAAGTTCAAGCGAGTTGTTGGTTGGACCATTGCCGATATCATAGGGATTCCTCCAATGATATGCAGACACAAGATAAAATTGGAGGATAATTGTGTGCCCAGCATTGAGAATCAGCGCATGCTAAACCCACCTATGCAAGAGGTGGTAAAAAAAATCATCAAGTAGCTGGATGCTGGGGTGATATACCACATTTCTGACAGCAAGTGAGTCAGTCTAGTGTAGTGTGTCCGGAAGAAAAGGGGCATGACAATGATCACCAGTGACAAAAATGAGTTGGTCCCTTTGAGACCGGTGATTGGATGGCGAGTGTGCAAGGACTACCAAAAGTTGAACAAGTGGACCTTGAAGGACTATTTCTCCATGCCCTTCATTGACCAGGATATTAGACAGGTTGGCAGGTAGAGGGCAGTGTTGTTTCTTGTATGGGTACTCGGGCTACAATCAGATATCCATAGCCCCGAAGGATTTGGAGAAGACTTTTTTCACTTGCTCATGTGGGACTTTTGCTTTCAGAAAGATCCCTTCGAGAAGTGCAATGCCGCAGCCACCTTCCAGTACTATATGATGTTGATCTTTTCTGACATGGTTGAAGACACCCTTGAGGTATTTATGGATGACTTCTCTTTAGTGGGTGATTCCTTCGATACATGTCTTTTGAATCTTAGCAGGTCACTACAGTGTTGTGAGGAGGCTAACTTGGTGCTAAATTGGGAGAAGTGCCATTTCATTATCAAAGAAAGGATAGTTCTTAGCCATAAGATTTCTTAGAAGGGCATAGAAGTGGATAAAGCGAAGATCGAGGTGATTGAGAAACTACTGCCTCCCATATCTGTGAAAGGGGTCTGGAGTTTCCTTGGGCATGCAAGTTTCTATCGATGATTTATCAAAGACTTCTCCAAGATCACACATCCTTTGTGCAAATTATTGGTGAAGGATTCAAAGTTCAACTTTGATGATAGATGCAACTGTGCCTTTGAGACAATGAAGCAAAAGCTGATTTTTGCTCCTGTGGTGGTTGCACCTAACTGGACTGCCCCGTTTGAGGTGATGTGTGATGCAAGCAAAATTGTTGTGGGGTTTATGCTTGAACAAAAGTGTAACATGATTTTCCACCCCATATACTACGCCAGCAAGACACTCAATGATGCGTAAAAGAATTATATAGTGACTGAGCAGGAATTGTTTGTTATGGTATATACATTTGACAAGTTCCAGGCATATTTATTGGGCACCAAATCAATAATGCTCACCAACCATGCCGCTTTGAGGCACCTCATGGAAAAGAAAGAAGCTAAGCCTCAGTTGATCAGATGGGTTCTCCTACTATAGGAGTTTGACATCGAGATCCTGGACAAAAAATGATCTGAGAAGTAGCAAACCACTTGTCCAAATTGGAGGGTGAGTCAAGACTGAAGGATTTGTTGAACATAGATGATTCCTTCCCCGATGAGCAAGTATTGGCAGCTTCTGTTGACCTCATTCCTTGGTTTGCTAATTTTGCTAACTTTCTAGTGATTGATATTATGCCAGAGGGCCTTAACCCTCACCAGAGAAAAAGTTTCTTTTTGATGTGCTCAAGTACTTATGCAATGATCTATACTTGTTCAGAACATATGCTGATGGGGTTATCAGGCAGTACATTCCAGAAGCAGAGATGTTGAGTATAATGGAGGCCTATCACTCATCCGTAGTGGGGGGTCATCATGGTGGTGCCAGAATGGTGAAGAAGATTCTCCGATGTGAGTACTACTATGCCACCATCTATAAAGATACCCATAACTTGGTGCTTGGGTGTGACCAGTTCCAGCGATAGGGAATCATCTCGAAGCGCCAAAAGTTTCCCATGACCCCGATTCTTGAGGTAGAGATTTTTGACGCCTGGGGCATTGACTTTATGGGCTTATTTTTGAGTTGTTATTGAATTAAGTTCATCCTGGTGGTGGTGGACTATGTCTCCAAATGGGTGGAGGTAGTTGCATTGCCAACAGTGAGAGTAAGTGACGAAGATTCTCACATCTACAACAAGGTTTTCCATGCAACACTCGTAAAGTATAGAGTACGACATCACATGGTTGCCACAACTTATCACCCGAAGACTAATGGACAGGTTGAAGTATCAAACATAGAGATCAAGGAAATCCTAACTAAGTTTGTGAATGCTACTTGGATGGATTGGGCGAGGAAGCTAGATGATGCACTTTGGGCCTACAGGATGGCTTACAAGACACCGATTGGTATGTCCCCATATCAGTTGGTGTTTCGTAAAGCTTGTTATTTGCCCCTGGAATTAGACAACAAGTCACTATGGGCTTTAAAGAAGCTCAACATGAATTGGGAGGAGGCTGTCCACCTAAGACTTGACCAGCATAATGAGTTGGATGAGTTTTGCCTCTACACATATGAGAGTGTAGAACTACACAATCAAAGGATGAAGGTCCAGCAAGACAAGACCAACAGAGCTTTGGTGTTTGTGACAAGGCACTATTGTACAACTCCAGGTTGAGACTCTTCCCAGGTAAGCTAAAGTTAAGGTGGTCTGGCCCGTACACGATTAGTCAGGTGTTTCCCCATGGTGCAATTGAGCTAGAAGAAGAAAATGGGGATCAATTCAAGGTAAACAGCTAGTGAGTGAAGCAATATGTGGGTCCAACAGAAGAGGCATCAGAAATTAAAGTCTTGCTCCTTGACGAAGTTTGAGTAGTCCTGGTGACGCATTGTTCCACAACATCAAATAAAGCGCTCCATGGGAGGCAACCCATGCATTGTTATAATTATAAATAATAATAATAATAATATTTTACATAGGTCAGGCATTTTTCTTATTTTTAGTGGTACTTTTTAGGTGAGTATAGGTGCCATTTCGGAGGTCGGTATCACATACAGCGAGCTGGACGTCAAACTAGCTTAAAGTTGGCAAAGTGTAACACCATTTGTTGTTGCACGGGCCGTCTGACCTGGGAAGGTTCGTGTGGTTGCTGGTTACACGTTATGCTCATAGGCCAGGCGTGTCAAAATGGTGATACTGTTGAAGGGCGAACACATAGGCCATTAGACGACCCGTCTATACTCGCACGGTCCATGTGGCCCGTCATCTAGTGAGCATGCGTGGGAAGAGTCACGCTCGCGAAGTTAACCAAGTGAGGTGACACTGCCAATCCACACGGACCGCACAATGTATGGCTTGTGTCATGAGCTATCTGGATCCGCGTGTAAATATGCATCGAAGTATGGGGAGGTGGATGCCTAAATAGTATGTGACAAGTGGCACAACCTGTGAGGTGGAGCTTGAAGGTGACGTCCATGACAAAGTAGCCAAGTAAGTATCCATTTCCCCAAGGCAAGTGGGATGAAAGGTCGAAACAAACCGTGACATGTGTTGCTAGACGTGAGGCCGCCTGTGTGTCAAGGTTGACCGGTCAACTTAGTTGACCAAGATTATCTTAAATACACTTTTTAGTCACCAACTTCCCACTTCAAGATTTTCCATTCTCTCTCGATTCTCATGGCTCCCCCTCCCCTTTTTCTCACCTTCTCTCTTAAAACCCAAACAAATTACTATCTTATTTATGACAACTCGTGAGTTAATCAGACGATTCTTAGTTTAAATTAAGTGTGGGCATCAAGCTTTTCAAGAAAGTCCTCTTCTGCATTGCTATTCACCAAGTAAAAACCTAATTTCCCTTTCTTCTAATGTTGATTTTTGTGCTTGAATGTGTAGATCTTAGTCAAAGATTAGTTCTTTATTGATTTAAAGCATCATATGCACATTGTTGATGGGGGACATGCTTGTAATGGTGAAAACCACCATTGTTGAGTTCTTAAGGTTTAAACCATGAAAAGTGAGGATATGTGTTGCTTTTTGACAAGATTTTTGGAGAAATTGATTTATATATGCTATTGTGTTGACAAAATCATGTTTAAAGTGGGGCGAAATGGCATGAACTTGTCTATATATGCATATTGAGTTGAAGAATCGGCAAAGGGTGGTCGGACGGCTAGTTTAATGACCCATGTCGTGGCTCACAAACTGTGTAATGGCCCGTGCCATGTCGTCCGTCTGCTCAACAATCAAGTGTCCCTAGACGAGCCCTTTCATGGATCGTGTCTCGTCATGCAGGCCATGTAGGATCTCGTTTCCCCTGTTCCACCTTCATTATTTTACATAGGTTTCTTTTAATATTTTAGTTATATATGCTCTTAAGTGCAATGGCCCTATGATAAACTAGGTGACGCCATTCTAAGGGTTATTGCCTTTTTTATAGCACAGGGGAAATCTGAGTACCCGTTAGTGCATCTACCTGCATGTGTAATAATTTCTAACAACGTATATTCTTTTATGGAAATTGTAGGTGGTATGGGTCCACAAGACATCTTAGTCAGACGTGATAGGGATGAGCCTATGTCACGCCTCCATGACTCCCCTACTTTCTCACCTAGCAATCAGGCTGAGAGTGACTCAGGTGATGACTCCTCTAGTGGGTCTGAAGTTTGCTATAGAGGCAATGTCTCCCCTCAATTTCCTTGTGCTACGTGGGCCCATGCATTAGGCCATCGCAGAGCTCTTGAGTTTGAAGAAGGGGCCCCTTCCACGAGAGTTGAGGAGGAAGCAGCTGCCCTAGAACAGGAGAACAGTGTATGACCAGGGAAAACTTTGGAGGCTGAGGGTCATGATACTGAAGAGCAGGTGAATGAGATTGGACTTCGGGATAGTGATGACAAGGCCATTCATTTTGTAGTTTCTGGAATGACAGACCCTGAAACTACCAGGGCACTTATTTTCTTTTTGAAGGGCCGGTAGACAATCCCAGGCACTAAGGATATCTACACCAACAGACTTACAAAAGGTTTTGGGGGGTTCAAATAGCGATCAGTCCTTCCGAAGCTTCAGGTAATCACTGACCAACTTAGCAGAGTTCCATAAATCAAAAGTAGTTTCAACTTATATAAGTTCGGTTGGATGGTGCAACCACTAGGGTACTATGGGCCCGCCATTGTTCAAGAGTTCTATTCCAACTATGCAGCTAGTCTACTAATCTCAGTGGAGGGTACCCAATTAAGGAAGGTGAAGAGACAGGTCACCTTATTAGGTCCCCAAGGTCACATATAACGGTGCGTGGTGCACGACTGAAGATATCAGCAACCACCATCAACCGGTTCCTATTTAGGCCAGACTACCAAGCTCCTCTAAATGCCCAGTTTATGGATAAACACATATATGTATGGATGTGATATATGTATGGACGTGATGCAGATGTTTGATTCGTCATCCAGGGCTGCACTGTTGGGATAGGTCGTAGAGTGAATAACCATTCAAGGAGCGGAGGCGCCTTAGGTTACAAACCCTAAATGCCCTATCGGCAAAGCATCGTTGACATTTGGTGCAACATTTTGGTGGTTTGTGGTGTGGGCCAGGTTGAGACCCATAAGAAATGATAATATACTCCAACCTTCGCATGCCTCTCTGATAGCATGCCTCATATCCAGGCACGGAGTCAATGTGGGATGAATCATCTCCTTTGAGATATAGGACCGAGCTTTATGTAAAAGAGCTGGCATGCCATTCCCGTGCTTGGTTCGTGCCCTTTACAAAAAAGCTAGTGTTCCCAGTACTCTTTTTTTGGACAAGAAGATAGCTCCCTAGGGTGTCGAAAACATTGCGCTGATTAAGGATGTCAAAAACCTGCTCATGACGAGCAGAACACGTTCACTCAGGGGGCTGTCAAACTTCCCGTCTGCACCTCGACAGCAACCCTTGCCATTTGAGGATTACACCATCACCCCAGCAACAAGCATGGCATCTGAGCAGCCCAAGGATAGTGTAGCTCCTCCAGTTTAGTAAGGGTATGCATATGTGCCTTATGAGTTTTTGTCCAGATTGGTGGATGATCAGCGGCAGACACAGGCCATTGTTGATCAAATAGTAGATAGGATTCCCCATGTCATCCAGTATCATTGGCAGCAATTGGTGGACCAATGTGATGACGTCCTTAGGAGCTAAATCACCACCCTACAAAGCCAAGTCAGCATATTAGAGGGATACTCCCAAACATGTTTGGGAGTATGACTGGGGATAAAATGAAAGATCTGGTATAGACTGTGAATGTATGAAGGTTTAAATTGCAAAGCTGACTGCACAGTACCATTCCCCTGCACCAGCCCCTCCTCTAGAGTCGTGGATAAACCTATTCAATGTCCCCGCGGCGCCAATGCCTGATGAGATATGTGGTGCTCCACCAGCCCCATCTGAGGCACCCACTACACCCATTGAGCAACTCAGGAGGAATTACAAAGGTAAGCACTACGGTCACCAAAAGAGTCATCCCAGTGACCCACAGAAAGAAGAAGACCGGCAAATGCGCAACACACTAAGGCCCAGCATTAAGCAGTGGCTAAATAGGAAGAATGAGAGCAGCTAGCCACAGACAAGGTATAGGCAATAGCCTTTGTTAGCACCTTTGGATCTAGTGCTACATATGCTGATGATGATACCCCGGGGGGTCTGGTCTCACAAACACTGCTGACGCCTAGGGTGTCCCAGGTATGCTCTATTCCCTATCTATTCATTAACTTGTGTTATAGTGTAACGAGGGCACTACACTGTCTTTTTGGAGGAGATGGGGTATCCTGCTACTTAAGATTTTTTCTTACCATATTTCTTTTCTCTCAAGTTTATTATATCTAGTAGAACTAACATTTAGGTCGTATTGTTTGTGTAAATATAAGTGTTCATAAAAGTCTAGGGCAGCCCTTGTGTTGATCTTTGTGATGTTCCATGTTAACAATACTAAGTATATATATGTTTGCATCTCATCCTGACTAACTTGCAAGATTATGGTAAGTATTATATGTGTATGGTAGCTATTTTGATGAATGAAGTAGGCCTACATGGTTTAGTACTAACTAGTGTAGAAGATATGTCGTGTGTGTGAGAGCCAATTGCATAATTCCGTCGATGCACTTGTAAGATAGAACTTGCCGGGTTAGTCCCACTGAAATAATTTAATGACTTGATTAGGAGGGGATCCTAGGTCTTTGTTGTTGAATAGTCACTTAGCCACGAAAAACTGACTAGCTAAATGAAATTGTCCCTTCGAACCAAAAGTACAGCCTAAATAGACCTTTTCTTTGTAATCACCCAAATTCACCTCCCCAATCTAGTTGTTGATCTCTGTTTTGGCCCTGGTCTCTCCAAGGACATTGTGAACCTCCGCCTAGGGCAAAAGCCTATGTTGAGGGTGGCTTATGTTGGCCCTGGTCTTTTAGAAAGATATTGTGAACCTTGACCCAAGCCAAAGGCTTAAGTAATGTAAGGAGAGCAGAAAAATAAGTGTGGAAAAGAATAAAGTGATAAAAAGAGAAACGGAAATGGGTTGTGACCTTGAGCAAAGCAATGAACGAAAAAGAAAAAGAATAAAAATAAGTAAATGAGCACGGAAATTACTTCCTGTTTATAGAAAGTGGGAAAAATAGGGGCAAGAAAAGTTGGTGACCAAAAAGCAAATGACTGAGTCAAAGTAAGTGTCAAGGAGAGGTCCTTTAGTCAATTTAATCCAAAATATACCTTATCGGAGCTCGAGCATGCCTTACATGACAAAAAAGTCCTAATGTGATCCTAAAAAGTCCATTCAAGATTTACGTCGTGAAAATAAGGGAATATTCATTATCGAGGTGCGTGTGTCCACTGGAAGTCATTTTTGAGAGTGAGTAACTACATTCCAGTCTCTGTTCTACATGCTTACGTTGAGTGTGAGACTTCATTGTGGTGAGGACACTATCCTTTACATTAATTGATTGCTAACTTAACTGGGGTCTCTTTATTCCTGTCATATGTGGACTGACCATGCATGCATAATGTTTTCCATAATCTTTGTCGCTCCATTTGGGTTGTGACCACATTCTTGAACTTGTTAACGGGACAAATGCATTGAAAAATTTTGGGGCGATCTATAATCTGAGCGAACACTTGTGTTAATGCGTTGTTTACTCAAGTTGTTATTGTTCGAGGACAAGCAATCATTATAAGTTGAGCGTGTTGATGAGTCATATAAATACGACTTGTATGATGCTTTAAACAAAGAATTTTTTTGCATACTCAAGCAAACTTGTGATTTTGATGTTTGTTTTTATTGTTTTTTCAGGAAAAAGACTAAGGCGTGCAAGAAATGAGAACACGAAAGAAAAAGGATGAAAAAGAGTGCAAAGAGGAGCAAAAATTGAACCAAGTGTGGGATGTCAAATGGGTCATCATGAAGCATGTCAAAGTGACGTGGAGGAGTAGTCCATCGACAGTTGAAAGATTTTGGCCAAGTGGCACAAGACGACACGTCTCACGGGCTATTAGGAGTATGACGAGCCGTCCCAAGTCCCGTGTGGGTGACGTGAGGGTGACACCATTAAAAAACAAGTAAAATGAGCTAAGGGTGTTTAGACAGAGCATTTTAGACCGTGTGACCAACCACGGTTCGTGACATTGAGGCATGGTGAAGATGTGAACGAGAAATATTCTAAGGTGCATCAGACGGTCCGTTCCATGGAGCATTCAAGCCCATACGGGCCATTTTCCTGAGCGTTAAGTAGTACGTGACGAACAGTAAAGTTGAGACTAAGGACAGCCACACGGACCATTTGACGGTCCATCTACCATCACACTGGCTATGTGGTGGCCCATGTCCATGCCGATGGATTTTTTCTATTTTAATTAGGATTAGGTTTTCTTTATATATAAATAGTTATTTTATGTCATTTTTTCTTAGTCTTGGACAACTAGAGCTAGAAAACATGAAAAAATATTATTTTCTTAGAGATTTCACAAAATTATGGGATTTTGCTCATCGAATTCAAGGTTGTAACTTGTGGTTCATCAATTCTTCAATAGTAAGTCATTTACTATGAATTCCTTGAATATATTAGTCTAAACCCACAACAAGGGTTGTAGGAACCATGAAAAAGCAATAAATATAGGGTAAATCTTGAGACTGATTAGCATATATATCGTAGTAATCTTCATTATAATTTCTTCCTTGATGAGTCGACGCATTAGGGTAAGCCTTAATTCTTTGCATGCCCGTAAGGGATGCTTTGATTAGGAAAAGAGTTCTACGATGAAAATTCAAGGTTTTAACCTAGTCTAAGTACCTGAGACCGAAAGGTGAGAGTATTCTGGGATTAACAACAACAGTTAATATGTATACGTTCTGAGACCGAAAGGTGATGAATGATATGTATCTAAAAGGGACCATAAGGTGAATTAGATATTACATAACTTGTTATATCTCGTATGTGTAATCATGAACAAGTTTTCCACTAGATTCGACTATGGCATTAGATGTAATAGGGAACACAATCCTAGCCTTGTATAAACTGTTTGAAATCTAGTCATTCTTGCACTCATTTATTGCTTTACTTTAGTAAATTAGTTTGAAAAACAAAACCCCCCATATTTTTTTATGCATTTTTTTCTCGGGAATAGATATTACATCTGAAAATAGTGCTAATAGATATATTCTCTTGCATTCCCTGTGGGATCAACCTCAACTCTAGTTGGGTTCTAAATTTGATCAACGACCACTTTACTATTCCATTTGGAGTGTAAATTTAGGCGTATCACAAAATCTCAAAGAAAAATAACCTAAAAACCTATTTATGATGTTTAAAATACAAGTCTTAAATAAAATAGGATGACTATGTCAGAACACTTCACGAACTACTTTACGAGCCATATAGTGTTCAATGGCCAAAATTAGGCTCTCGTACATTGTTGTTCCAAAATTGGACTTGTAAACTACAACACTCCTTTATGGCTATAACACCCCACATCTTACGTATACTACTCCTATGTATATGGAACATGTATGGTTTGGTTAGATTAGCACCCATTTTAAAACTGCTTGAATTTCAGACTAGAGGGCTATATATATTTCTAACACTTAAGACGAGTGTGTGTGTGTATACGTTTTAAGTTTGGAGATCATATCCTTAAACAAACTGAAAGAAATAAGGAGCTTGCAGAACTTAGCAAGCTAGAAGGTGAGTCACCTACGTACTTAGCTTAAATAGGCTAGGTACATGGAGACGAGGTCCAACACTGAATTTGTTCAAGTCTGATAATGAATAAAGTCTGCGTTAAGGGTGTAATTTTAGACTATGTTTTAGCATCATAAATGGACAATATTTACAACCCAAGGTGAATAGAAAAAAGGCCCAAGTACATTCATAGCCCACTTGACAATTTGGGCCTAAACAAAGTGAAAGGAAAAGAGAAAAGTAGGCAGCCAAGGCCCATCAAATTGGAACCCAATAAGTCCCAATTGAAAAGTGTAAAATAGTACATTAGTAAGTTGACAAAATAAGGCTTAAAATGTAAAAGAGATTCGACAAAGTGTTCCTTTAAAAGGCTTACAAGCAGCTCCCTAAAGTCATTTAACATAGGAAAAATATTAGACTTTTCAAGGATTTCTCTCTACTCTTTCTTAACTTTACAAAGCAGCCACAAGAGACTTCTAAGGTTCTTCGAGAAGCCCTACACCTTGAAGGTAAGGGTAAGTAAATATACTTGGTATTTAGTCTGGTTTTTCATGAAAAACAAGAGAACTAGGTAGGTTATACTTGTGCGAAAATTTTGGACAACATGTGTTCCAAAGATTCTTGTACACTTTTCTTGTTTATTTGGAAAGTTTTCCCTTCTTGTTTGGCTTGATTATAAAGGAAGGTTGTTGTTTTCAATGAGGTTTATTTCTTTAATGATGTATCATGGTTGCTACATAATTGATATCTTCCGAAAAAATGAGTTCTTGTATTATATCGTAATTGTGCTCTTAGTAGGAACTTGTGGGCTGATAATTGGAGATTGTTGTTTCATATTCACCATATACTTTAGGACTTTTTTGGCACTCTTTTAGGACTTTTTTGTGTGTAAATATGGTAGGAACAGTTTGGTTAAAGTTTGAACAGGTTTGGGATTGTTGGCGTCGAAACCTAGCGAAAGGATGTAATGTTATGTTGCCTACAAGTGTGTTGCGTAGAATTGTTATATGTTATGCTTTGTGGGTTGTTGTAAGACTGTTATGGGCTAAAACAAACTGTCCATGACTTGTATATGAGTACGTGTATTAGAAAAACGATTAGAGGTGAAAAGTTTGAAAGAATATTCTTGGGTTGATAATTACACGCTTGTTGCCCGTGCGTTACTTTTTATTAGATTGGACAACCAAGACGTATCTATTAGCTGCAAATACAAGTTTTATCACCTACTCTACTGCAT
>JAOTQR010037876.1:0-15603 GCA_025774065.1 Solanum ossicruentum | reverse complement strand
ATATAATCATTTGGGCAAATAGGCCCCAACCTTCGATTATAGCTCAAAGTCAATGCATAACATGTCATGTATGATGTGAACATTGAATAAACATAGTAGGCCATACTATTATTTTAGCCAATCTTGGTCATTGGTATACTTATCTTCATAACATCGTAATCATTGTCATAAACATTTACACATGACTCGTGGAATGTTACATGTCTTTCGAACAAGTTTGATAGCTTAACTCAACATTTAGAATGAGGCCTTAACTCTAAAAATGTTCGTAAAGGTATTTTACATAATGCTTATACTTGGTCCCATATTAGTTAGTAAAATAAAGTATTTAAACAGAATCAAGTGCTTTAGTAATTTAAATAGGAGCAATACACTAGAGACTATTAGAAATCAACGTGTTACTTGTGAAGTTCTTCCATTTATGTTTTTTTTGTGTGATAAAAGGACTAGTTATGACTCCTACATTCCCTTTGTAATCTACATTTATTTTAGTAGAACTACACCAAGAAGAGAAACACCTCAAACATATGAAAGGTAGTTAGAAAATCGACAAAATGATATATAGATATTGAATGTCCAGTTTGAGAGAACAAACAGAATGTCAACCTAACACCATCATGTAAATAATTCAGTTGCAATCCCAATTCCTTTCAGATAAGGTCTTTCTAGCCACAGAATAGTAAGATATCGCATTTGACATCTTGGGAAACTTCACGAATTTCGCACTAAAAGGAGGGATGGAGCATAGCCTTAACATACCTTTCCAACGATCGCCCAATCGCCCAAAGTTCCTTCACGAACACTATTTCATATGTCCTAAGCTTCACAACGACTATATGTATACAACTTATCACCACCTATAGATAGTCCATAATTGAGCATTAATCGATAGACTTGCCATATAGCATTTACACGAGGAAATCTTCATAAAACTTTGTAAAAATGACCGTAAAAGAGTCTAAGGTTATTATCTAAACACACCAGCTGTAAACCAACAATAACCAGCAAGAACACTATTTTTTACAGCCCAAAAATGTGATTTGGAAATGCCCATAATCGTAATTGCCATATATCTCACAATTCGTACTTGATATTGAAAATCTAAGTTTATATTCTTGATCGGGGGAAAATATTGAATGGAAATAGGTATAACCCAGATTTCAGAAGACCCTTAGTAAAAAATAATGTTTGCTAATTTTTCAAAAAATAATGTCTGTACGCATTTGGTCCGCGATACGGACCAATGTTGGATTTTCCTTGTTTTTTCATTTGCGCCCAAGGGCATTGGGGTCATGGACCTATGCCCATTTACACATGAAATTTATCATACTTAGCCATTTTTCAACTCTGTATCATTCAAAACCCCTCTCTAAAACCTCTTAGACGCTTTAATAAAATTCCAATTCAAATCCAACGATTTCAAGCTCACATTGGATCTCAAGAACTTAACCAAAGCTTCAAGCCTCCTTCAACGTTTACATTAAGAATATCCAAATTTAGGTATGAGGGTTTCATCAATTGGGTCCTTTCACCCATGGAACCCAATTTTTCTTTCCATGAAAGTTTCATGTTTTCATGTTGTATTATCTATGGGTATCTCTTATTATGGATTTTGCATAGAAATTATGTTGGGTTTTTATGAAATATTGACTGATTATGCATAACTATATATTTCAAGCTTATACCATGAATTGATTTTATCTATTGAGACTATGCATGTTTTGAGCTATGAAACTATGATCTATTTTCACGGTACCCTGCATGATAGTTTCACAATATGTTGGTGGATTGATTTGCGTTGAGTTTTCTTATATTATTTCACTCTTGAATTGCATGATTTTGAACTAGTATCATTAACATACCAAATGTTTGATAAAATGTCAAATCAAGAATTCTCAAGTTATTGATGATCTATTACATGATTTACATGTCAAGTGTCAATATGATGATTAAGGGCTTTCGAGTATGCATTGAATTCATGAATAGTATCAATGATGTTAGATGTATCATGTCAAGCCCAATTTCAAAATTTTTACCTCTTGTGAGCATTCATGTTTAAGTAAGGGCTCATGTATGATTATGATCTACTCTCATGTTTCAAGTTAGCTCGCCATTAGAGGTCAAGTGTGTTTAAGAACTACTCAGGTCATGTTTCCATGTTTCTAGTTATTAAAGTTATGATTATTTCAAGTATTCCGTGGGATTATACATAGCACCGATGGATTGGATGTTCGCGTGGGCTAACTTCAAGGATCCATACTTCTTTTCTCGAAATATATGCCAACATAGTATTATACTTTAACCTTGCTATACTAGTGGATCCATTTAGTGCACGCTATCATGAAATCCACCCTGGATGGGATCTCATGTAGGTGGTTACTTATCTGAAATAGGACAAGCTCCCATAAGGTAAATTACGGTTTACCTTGACAAATAGACGACCTCTTTACCGATGAAGGGTAATCATCAAAATTCCTAGTTATAGTTACTTTTGTCGGTTAGGGTCTCTTCCCATACATGTATTATGTTTTATGCAAGTTGAATGATTTACAAGCATGTTTTACTTCAAGCATTGATTATGCATACCATATTGAACTTACACTTATCTATTACTTATTGTTATGCATTTTGAATATATTGGCTTATGTATTATTGCATTGTATCCTACATACTTAGTACATTCAAACATACTAATGCATACTCTGTGCCGGCATGATATTACCAAGTAGGGGAAGGAGCACCATTTGATCATCCTCCACATTGCTAGTGCAATCCTTTGAATCAAGCTTTGGTGGGTCCTCAAGTCCTAGGACACTATCTTTATTACTCTTGTTATTTTGAGGCTTCTTTATGTCGAATATTTACTACTATGAGGATAAGCCCAAAAAGTTTCTTGTCCCCCACTCCATTCTATATTAGAAGTGTTGTTAGATATTATGATGTACTTATGCTTGAGTTTGACTGTTCAATGCTCTAATGATTATTAAAAACTTCCCTTGCTTGGGCCATGACAAACTTGGTATAAGAGCACTAGGTTGTTAATGGTCCTCAGAATTCAACACACTGCGTCGATTAGAGTCTTATTCATGGTTATGAAGCACGCCACAACTATGAGTAAAGGGCTATGAGGCGTTTTAGAAAATGTTTCACTTCTTCATGGTCTATATTATGCTTTAGATGTAAGTGTAAGTCTTTTTCCCCTAATGAATGCTATTTGCTATTCTAGATCATGCCAATTCCAAGAGGGAGACTAAGGAGAGCCCGTACACCTGATGAGCAAATGGCCCCTCAAGCTCCTCAAAGAGGAGGGGTAGCCCAAGATAAGTTTTGAGATGCTATTAAAATGTTGGCTCATGCAATGACCAACAAAATCAACTAAGGGACCCAAGCTCCTCATGCTTCCACTCCGACTTCTAAGATGAGGGATTTCACAAGGATGAACCCACCGGAGTTCCATGGGTCCAAATGGATGAGGATCCCCCAGAGTTCATACATGAGTTGTACAAGGTGCTATCCATCATGGGGGTCAATTCAAAGGAAATGGTGGAGTTGTATGGCCTACCAACTCAAAGGGGTGGCTCAAATTTTGTTTACACAATTGAAGATGGAGAAGGGGAATGATGATGTCATCTATTGGGAAGAGTTCAAAGTCATATTCCTCAATTCATACTTTCAAACCGAGATAAGTGAGGCTAAGATGATAGAGTTTATGAACCTTAAGCAAGGTTCCATGAGTACGAGGGAGTATTCCCTCAAGTTCAACCAACTCTCTAAGTATGATACACAATTGGTTACCGAGTCTAGATCAATGATAAACAATTTTTTATTGGTAGTATCCAACTTGGTAAATGAGGAGTATCATACCGCCATGCTAGTAGGTTATATAGATTTGTCCTACCTTATGAAATATGCCGAGCACCTAGAGGTAAAAAGCTTAGAAAAAGAAGAAGTGGTAAGTCCAAGAGGGCTCATTTTGAAGATCATTTCCAAGGATCTAAGGATGGCCGTCTTCCACAAGGTCGCAAGTTCCAAGGTAAGGGTCATCCAATGCTCCTACCAAGAGATTTGCCAATGATCAAGTGAGCAACCCAAGGTTCCAAGGTGGTAATGGAGGAATGGAAAAACTTAGATGCCTAAGGTGTGAAAAGAGTCATAGTGGTCCATGTTTGAGGAATTATAATGCTTTCTTTGGTTGTGATGAGATGGATCACAAGGTTATTGATTGTCATCATGCTCTAAATAAACGTAGAGATATAATCCACAAGTTCAAGGTGCAAATACGGGTCAAAGGGAAGGGGTGGCCAACAAGAGGGTGCTCCAAGGAAAAAGAGATTCTATGATCTTCAAGGGAGGAAAGGCTTAGATGTGGTGCCCGATGTCATCACTGGTATGTTAAAGGTTTTTGATTTGATATTTACGCATTGATAGACCTGGGTGCCACTCTTTCTTTTGTTACTCCTTTTGTTGTCAAAAAGCTTCATGTTAGTCCTGAATTGTTGTGTGAACCTTATGAAGTATCCACCCCCATTGGTGAGTCTATTGTTGCTAAAAGAGCTTGTAAAAATTGTTCCATGTTCATTTTACATCAAGTCTTGCCTTGTGAATTTGCTCAATTAGATATGGTAGATTTTAATGTCATTCTTGGGATGGATTGGTTGCATGAATATTGTGCTTTTATTGATTGTAGGACCCATAGGGTCAAATTCCAATTCCTTAATGAGCCTATCCTTGAGTGGGAATGTTATGATGTAGTGTTCAAGGGTAGATTCATTTCTTGTCTTAAAGTTCAAAAGTTGATTTCTAAGGGTAGTTTCTATCATCTTGTGAGGGTTACAGATGTAGAGTCCAAAGTTCTTCCTATTGAGTCGATTTTGGTGGTTAATGAGTTTCTTGATGTCTTTCCCGATAAGCTTCCCGGTGTTCCTCCCGAAAGGAAAATAGACTTTGGCATAGACCTCCTTCTCGATACTCAACCCATTTCTATTCCTCCTTACCATATGGCCCCGACGGAGTTGAAGGAGCAATTGAGGGATTTGTTGGAAAAGGGTTTCATTAGGGCAAGTAAGTCACCTTGGGGTGCACCGGTGCTATTTGTGAAGAAAAAGGAGGGTTCCTTTAGAATGTGTATTGATTACCGACAACTAATAGAGTCACCATAAAGAACAAATACCCTCTGCCAAGGATTGATGGCAGTTTTAACCAACTTAAAGGGGCTAGTCATTTCTCTAAGACTGATCTTCGATCCGAGTATCACCAAGTGAAATTGTGGGAGTGTGATATTCCCGAGATGGCTTTTTGGACTAGGTATGGGCAATTTGAGTTTGTGATTATGTCCTGTGGCTTGAACAATACACTGGTCATAGTTATGGATCTCATGAATAGGATCTTTAGATCCTATTATCATGTTCGTGGTGGTATTTATTGATGATATCATGATTTATTCCCATAGTAAGGAGGAGCATGTGAATCACTTGAGGATGGTGTTGTAAATATTGAGGGAGGAGAAGTTGTATGCAGAATATGAAAAATGTGACTTTTTATTGAAGGGGGTTGCTTTTCTAGGGCATGTGGTGTCGGGTGATGGCATTAAATTGGATCCAAAGAAGATGAAGGTGATTAGAAATTGGCTTAGACCTTTTACTCCATTGGACAATAGAAGTTTCTTAGGTTTGGCGGGTTATTACCAGAGGTTTGCAAATGGTTTCTCTTCTATTGCTTCTCCTATGAAAAAGTTGACCCAAAAGAAGGTGAAATTTGCCTGGATGGATGAGTGTGAAAAGAGTTTCCAAACCTTGAAATACATGCTTGTCTCCACTCCTATCTTGGCTCTACTAAAAGCGTTAGAAGGGTTCGTGGTATGTTGTGATGCCTCAAGAATTTGTTTGGGTTGTGTTTTGATGAAAACTGGTAAGGTGATATTGTATGCCTCTAGGCAACATAAGGTGCATGAGAAGAATATCCCACCCATGATATTGAATTGGAGGTTGTGGTATTTTCTTTGAAAATTTTGTGTCACTACTTGTATGGGGTTCATGTTGATGTGTTTACCAACCACAACAGTCTCCAATATGTGTTCACCCAAAAATATCTTAAGTTGAGACAAAGAAGGTGGTTAGAGCTTCTTAAAGATTATGATATGAGTGTGCATTATTACCCCGGCAAAGCTAATGTTGTGGTTGATGCTCTAAGTAGAGTGTCCATGGGTAGTCTAGCTCATGTTGAGGATGGAGGCAAGGAGGTGGCTAGAGAGGTTCACCGGTTGGCTAGATTAGGGGTTAGCTTGGATGAAGTTGATAATGGTGGTGTAGTGATTGTTGATGGTTCTAAGTCTTCTTTGATTGAGGAGATAAAGGCAAAAATAGATTTTGACCCTGCATTGTTTAAGTTGAAGGCCTTCGTGAAAGATAGTAAAGTGGAGGTTTTCTCTCAAGGGGGAGATGATTCCCTTAGGTAACAAGGTAGATTGTGTGTACCAAATATAGATGATTTGAAAGAACTGATCTTGAAGGAGGCCCACAATATATCCTATTCCATTCACCCCGGTTCTACAAAGATATTTAGAGACTTTAGGGAGGTATATTGGTGGGGTGGTATGAAGAGGGACATTGCCAAGTTCATATTTGGATGTCACAGTTGCCAAAAAGTCAAAGCCGAACATCAAAGGCCGATGGCCTAACCCAAGTTATAGAGATTCCTACTTGGAAGTGAGAAGAGATCAACATGAATTTTGTGGTTGGGTTGCCTAAGACTAGGAAACATTTTGACTCTATTTGGGTTGTTGTGGATAGAATGACAAAGTCAGCTCACTTCCTACTAGTCAAAACTACCTATGGTGCTGAAGTTTATGCCAAGTTGTACATTCATGAGTTGATTAGATTGCATGGGGTACCCTTGTCTACCATTTCAAATCATGGTGCTCAATTCACTTCTCACTTTTGGAGGTCCTTCCAAAGAGGTCTTAGTACCAAGGTTAAGCTTAGCACGACCCTTCACCCTCAAATGGATGATCAAGTCGTGAGAAAGATCCAAACTCTTCCAGATATGCTTAGAGCTTGTGTTTTGGAGTGAACATCTTCTACTCATAAAATTTGCTTACAACAATAGCTACCACTCAAACATTGGTATGGCTCCCTTCGAAGCTTTTTATGGTAGGCATTGATCCTCGATTGGGTGGTTTGAAGTGGGGGAGATGGCTTTGCTAGGTACGGATTTGGTCATGGAGGCCATGAAGAAGGTTAATTTGATAAGGGGAAGAATGAGAATAGCCCAAAGTAGACAAAAGTCCTACTCCGATATGAGGAGAAGATATCTTGAGTTTAAGGTTAGTGATTGAGTTTATTTGAAAGCATCACCTATGAAGGGTGTCGTTCGATTTGGCAAAAAGGGAAAATTGAGCCCATTCTTCGTGGGTCTTTATAAAGTTTTGCGGAGAGTGGGTAAGGTTTCGTGTCAATTGGAGTTTCCTATGGAGATGAATATGGTTCATCCGGTTTTCTATGTGTCCATGTTGAGAAAATGTATAGGTGACCCAAGTGCTATAGTACACTTAGAGGTTGTGGGTGTTGTAGAAGTTAACTTGACCTATGGGGAGGTCCCGGTGGAGATTTTGGATAGACAAGTAAAGAGGTTGAGAAAAAAATACATAGCTTCCGTCAAGGTCCTTTAGAGGAATCAACAAGTTGAAAGTGCCATATGGGAAGCTGAGGAGGACATGAAAAAGCGATAACTATATCTCTTCGATCCTACTCAAGCCAAAGTTACTAATTTAAGTCTCCTATATGATTTCAAGTCTTAAGTTTCAGCCCTCATATCATGTTGCATGCATTCATGTTTATGGTAACAAGTTTATAGCGATTTTTGACATTCATGTGGATATTTTCAAAAATGATGTTTAGGTGCATTTGTTGCATTCTTGTCAGGCTGAAATCTTCATGATTACTTCTCTTATGCCTGTTTCTTTAACATTCGGGGACAAATGTTCCCAAGAGGGGAGATAGTGAAACGCCCCAAAAATTTGCATCGAAAATGCCCATAATCGTAAATTCTATGTATCTCGAAATCCGTGTATGATATTAAAGATTCGACTTCATATTCTTGATCAGGGGGTAAAATTGAGTGCGGAATAGGTATAGCCTGGATTTTAGAAAACCCGTAGTGAAAAATAATTATCGCTAATTTTTTTGAAAACAGTGGTTGTATGCATTTGGTTCGCATATGGACCCATAGCGAACCAATGTTGGATTTTCCTTGTTTTTCCATTTTGGACCATGGGTATTGGGGTCATGGCCCCATGCCCATTTACACGTGGAATCTCTCATACTTAGATATTTTTCAACTATATATCACTCAAAAACCCTTTCTAAAACCTCTCCAACACTTTATCAAAATTCCCATCCAAATCCAAGGATTTCAAGCTCACAGTGGATCTCAAGAACTCAATCCAAGCTTTAAGCCTCCTTCAAATTTTACATTACGGAATCCCCAAATTTAGGTATGTGGGTTTCATCCATTGAGTCCTTTTACCCATGGAACCCAATCTTCTTTTTTATGAAAATGTAAAGTTTTCATGTTGTATTATCTATAGGTATCTGTTATTATAGATTATGAATATAAATTATGTTGTGTTTTTATGAAATGTTGATTGATTATGCATAACTATCTATTTCAAGCTTATAGCATGAATTTATTTTGTCTGTTGAGACTATGCATGTTTCGAGCTATGAAACTATGGTCTATCATGGGATTTGATGATGGATTTCAAGGTACCCTACATGAGGGTTTTACAATATGTTGGTGGGTTGATTTACATTGAGTTTTTTCATATTATTTCACTCTTGAATTGCATGATTTTGAACTAGTATCATCAACCTACTAAGTGTTTGATAAAATGTCAATTCAAGAATTCTCAAGTTATTAATGATCTATTACATGATTTACATATCAAGTGATTATATAATGATTAAGGGCTTTTTGAGTATGTATTGAATTCATGAAAAGTATCTATGATGTTACAAGTATCAAGTTAAGCTCTATTTTAAGATTTTTACCTCTTGTGAGCCATTCATGTTAAAGCAAGGGTTCATGTATGATTATGATCTACTTTCATGTTAGGCTCACTATTAGAGATCAAGCATGTTTAAAAGCTACTCATGTCATGTTTCCATGTTTCTTACAAGTTATTAAAGTTATGATTCTTTCAAGTATTCCGTGGGATTAGATTTAGTACTGATGGATTTGATGGCGCCCTGGACTAACTTGAAGGGTCAATATTCCTTTCCTCAAACTATGTATCAATATAGGATTATACTTTACCATTGCTATGATAGTGGATCCATTTAGTTCACTTTATCATGAAATCCACCTTGAAATGTGACTGGATATAGTAAGGGGGGTTATTCTCCGAAATTGGATGGGCTCCCTGAAGGTGAAGTACGGTTTACCTTGTCAAGTAGACCACCTCTTTACCAATGAGGGGTAATCATCAGAATTTCAAGTTGTAGCTCGCTTGGTCTTACTTTTGTTAGTTAGGGTCTCTTCCCATACATGTATTACGTTCTATGCAAGTTGAATGATTTACAAGCATGTTTTACTTCAAGCATTGATCATTGTTGCTTCCCTAGCATACGCAAGTGTACATGGTCAATCCAAGTAATATAGTGGTTCTTTTCAGAAATCGGATATCGAACTCAAAGGACTTGACAATTAATTATTTATTAAGTTATATTAATTCTAATTATTTATTTAAGTGGTGAACAATTAACCAGAAGAGATATTTTACACAAGCAATGAATGAATCGATCTAACATTATGGTTTAGCTAATAATCATGTTTAGCCTCAATTTCATCAAATTATTTGATTATCTAGCTGTTGATTCACAGGGTTAAAATTACCTAAATATTGTTACATGCCTCTGCCGGCCTACCTTTATTGACTGCTTAACTACATCGTTGAGCGGGGATAGACATATCAATAAAAGTGCTTTAACATTATCTTCCTGTATTGTGAACCAAGCGGGGTGAAAGGGTAGTTGTCACAGTTCTCCCATACACGAATCAACCTAGTTTCCTAGTTGAACAAGCTCCCTATATTACTGTTCTATTCATTCTAACATCTCTCGAATCCATAATGAACAACTAATTTATCCCCTAGTTGGCCAGACTCTGAATTATAGATAAAAGTAATATATGAACAACTAATATGATAAACAATCTCAGATTAATAATGACTAAACAATCATCTTATTAGCTACCATAATCTTAGAACGAGCAGTTTAACTCCATATAGACATGATGAAACTACCAAAAATCATTCAATGATAAATATAAAAGTAAATATTATTGGAGAATAAAAGATTAAACCAAAATTCTTCGGCCTCCACAACAGTTTCTATCTCTCTAGGTCAAAACTTATGTAAAATCTATGGAATATTTATATGTATAGAAAGAAATCCAAAAAACATAATTGAGTCCAAAATAAATTGGAAAACTGAAATCCGGAAGAAGTTGGGTCTTCACGTGAAACAATATTATATGTCGCCTCCAAAATTCAATGCTATCCACATGGTAGCTTTTTCCAATTTGCAAATTGCAAATTGCAATTTCTTTTAGCCATTATACATATATAATAATATATATTACTTCCTCCATCCTATTTTATATGGAACCCTTTGACTTGCCATGATATTTAAGAAAAAAACTAAGACTTTTGAAACTTGTGATCTAAAGTCAATCTTAGATTTTTGTGTGGTTGAGTAAGGTGACATTCTTTTTGGGATGGACCAAAAAGGAAAGGGTGCCACACAAAATCGGATGGAGGGAGTACTATATTTACTCTAATCCATTAAATGTCTTGCTTGAATTTTCTTCTATAATCTTTTTTTTTTAATTCATTTGAGCTCTAAATCTCTTCATTTTCGCGCCGATTTAATCCTAAAATGCATAATTTTGCACAATTCATAAAATTTATGCTCAAAAAGGATAAATAAAAGTATTAAATATGAGGTAAATAATGACTAAAAATATGTAATTTTTTACCTTACCTCACCACCCCACACTTAAACTTTTGCTCGTCCTCGAGCAACCATTAAACCTCATAAAAAAAATCAAATAGGACCACCACATTGGTTGATACAAACAATTTAGGCCATACAAAAAATTCATGTACACTTCCCAATCATTATGCAAAATATATAAATAAATAATAAATTTTCAACCTCCTAACCTGAAGGAAGGACTCTAACTCATCAAATTTAAGTTTTACTCACCTAATTTCTCAAAATAATTAATAACATCACCTATCTATCATGAACAAGTTCCCTCACATGAAAAAAATAGTCTACACACTCAATTCAAAAGATTGAATATAAATTAAGGACTTTGCATTAAAGAACAACTCACACACTCACAAAGAATTCAGATATATGCACAAAGAACTATGGCCTTGCCCATTATGTAAATTTCTACTAATTAAGCATGTTTGAATATAATCAAATAGGACTTTAATGGGTTGTAGTATAGGCTAAGGGACAGGTAGGAAAACTATATAATAGTAGCTTCCACTTCCTTAAACACTTTGCATTTTTAGACTTCATCACCCATTATTTTCTTCTCTTTATTTTTTTCAACACTCTCTTCAATAATTCATTCACGAGCAATCTCATCTTATTAAGAATTTTTCATTTTCTTAAAATAAATTTTTTTTGCTCTTTTTTTTTCATGATACATTCTTTCAAAGAGGGTTTTTTAATCACCATGTAGCTATCATTAATCACATTTTACCACTTAAATATCCCTTTTCTTCAAATTTAGCAATTACAATAAGTCTATGCTACAATGCTCAAGGAAGCAAGGTGCAAACAATAAGGATTCAACAAAACTGGATCAAGGTAAAAATATGGCTACCAACAAAAAGCTATAGTCTCAAAAAGCTAACTAGTGAATAATATCTTAAAAGGCTAAATTTTTTATAACACAAATCAAAGAAAGCTTATTATCATCTCCTAAACAAAGTTATACTTTTTTATTTCGCTTCAATAACATGCAGGGCAAGTTCTAGACTAATATGCAAAACATGGAATAACCAAATTCTCACCACACATGGCACAAATATCAATAAAGATTGATCAATTCCGCTTGTAAGAGAGATAGGGTCATAACAAATTAAAAAATAAAATAAGTTATATATAGAGTCACAACCTTGAACCTAGATATCAAAGAATTTGCTATTTAATTAGTAATCAAGCATTCATAGGAAAGTAGTACTCAAAATCAAGACTAAGTAGCAAGTACCAAAGAAGCCAAAGTTCTTTTTCTTTTATCTCCAAAAAATAAAAAATAAAAATAAAAATTTACTTCCTAAATAAAAATAAAAAATTCTCTGTTCAAAGGGACGCCCCTTGAAAAGAACCAAAAAGAAAAACCAAGGGGCGGTTAAGTGTGCTTCTACTAGTGAAAAAAACTATTAAAAATAAATAAATAAAAATCTTTTTGTAATTTTTGAAAAAAAAAATTATTTTTTTTGTGTTTTCAATTTTTAAATTTTTTTTAATATTAAACAAATCCTAAAGCACACTCCACCCTAAACAATGTATTTGGAAGAAATCCCACCCCACACTTGAAAACATATTATATCCTCAAAACATCATTTAAAATTTAAAACAAAGGTTAGGAAAACTCCCTAAGGCCTTTAGACCTAGCTAGAAGAATCTTATCTCAATATCCATCGACGGTTGTATGCACCCCACACTTAAGCTCAAGTTACTCCTTTGCTTCAAATTTCGGGTACTCAGACTTTCTCTAATCTACAAAAAATAAAAACACACACAAAAAAAATAAATAAAGTGACACTAAATAAATAAATAAATAAAATATAATAAAATAAATAAAAATAAAAAGCCACGCTACAATTGGGTTGCCTCCCAATAAGCGTCTAATTTAATGTCGCGGCACGACTCAAGTTACCACCAATTTTTCTTTCCACTTTAAAGATATGAATTGCACCCTAAATTTTGCATCCATCTTTCTACTTTGCTCAAGGGGCGGTGGTACAAAGGTAAAGGAACCAAGTAATAGGTATCGCATCTTACACTTCTTAGCCCTTAGATGAGGAATGCAATTTTCTGATTTTTGCTCAAAAAATTCAAGAATATAGACATATTGTACCTTTTCCTTAAACTTTTTCATAGCCTCAAATAGCTCGATTAATATCTTACTATCCAAGCATAAAGTAGAAAAATGGTATGAATGAGGCCTAATACGCTCTAATTCATCAATTGTATTATTATTTATATCCTCTTGTGTACTCTTCTCAACGTCGAAAATTCGTGATCGGACACCATTTACGTCAACCTATGTGTTCACGTGAGCCTCTTTGTCATGAACATCATCTGAGCCAAATTGTCACACCCCAAAGTCCCGTTAGGACGGACTGGCACCCGTTGCCGATAAGGCTTAGGAGAACCAACCTATATCTATGCACTTTGTATACATGTTATAAGTAATTTCTATGTTTGGTATCCTTATAGGAAGATAAAGGGTAATAACAGGCTAAAAAGAGATGCATATAGCTAAGCCGTCGGGGCCACGATATCTAAAGTATGAGACATGACCACACTTTAATTTACATAGTCTACAAAGCCTCTTATCAAGAGAAAGTATCTGCTAGTGTTCGGGACAGGCCCCGTCTGAGTTAACTATATAATGCAAACATATAAGCTCTAAATACACACAAAGCTCTGGAACAACCTGGAGCTTGGTAACAGCAGCTGAATGTCCAGTACTCTATTGGGGAGATCTACTAGCACCTGTACCTGCAGTATGAAATGCAAGTCCCCAGTCAGGGATGTCAGTACGAGATAATCTACTGAGTATATAAGGCAGTAAATACTGTATATGAAGTACAACTCAAATGAAACTATGCACTGGTATAGGATAAGAGACCACCTTTAGTTATACTTTGGAATCGAGTATCTTATGTTCTTTATATAGCTTTACCTTTACTGTATAATTTGTGCACATCATGTACTATAAATGACTAGTTGATCAGTGGTATAACTGTATCGGGATCGTCCCTAGCTAGGTTCTTCCTTAACCCCTCGGGCTACCACCCATAATAAGATTTTTCCCTGGCTAGGTGATTCTTCCACCCCTCGAGATATTGGGATCATCCCTGGCTAGGTTCTTCCTTAACCCCTCGGTCTACCACCCATGATAGGATCGTCCCTATCTAGGTGATTCTTCCATCCCTCGGGCTACCACCTATCAATAAACAATATGCTTAATCTTTCAATTATCTTTGAGAGGATTCTTTTGGTGGTCATAAAATTGGAGCTTTAGGGTTGTATATACAACATTTGACATGTAGATAGTCATAAAAGGCAATATGGTAATGGAGAAAGTATGTTACAGTAATAATGCAATACGTATGAAATGAAACAACTCGTGAACATTACTTAGCAATAAGAGTTCACGTAACTTGGTATCCAAGTGTGGATGTAGATTCGAAGGTGATTGTGTATGGAATCATATGAACATGTAACCCAAGTGGAGACACAATTAATTGTTGTGTCGGAGTTGGTAAATACTTTTATGTACCAAGGAGAAATCTATGTTTCATTCCAAATGATACGAAATCAAATAGCCTTACATACCTCGTTGTATGACCTCGTTACTACATTGGAGTGACTGTGGTTTTCCTCAAATATTTAGCTACAGTATATTAAGCAATAAGACTAGTGTTAGCAGCAACACAATACTTCTAGGCAGTCCAATATCATAAAAACGATCACCCGGACAACAAGCTTTCAATTAATGATGAAAAGACATTTTTTCAACCTTCTCACTTATAAACATATTTCTAACAACCATTCTTATGTACATGTCTTGTACATCTTATTTTCAGACCCTTAACAGTCCTGAAACATCCCACAAAACGCAACATATATTCTTGACAACATACAAACAAGCGGCATAACGTTACATCCTTTCACCACACTTCGACGTCAACACTCCCAAACTTGTTTTAACTTTGCCAGAATTATATCCAACATTTTTACATATAAAACTAGTCTGAAAATAGACCAAAATAGGTGAAAGTCATGGAACAACATATTAAAATTTTTAGCTCCCATGTTTCTTTTAAGAGTGAAATTACGACATTATACATCAACTCAACTTTGTGGACTGTAAAAGTGGTGCAGCATCTTAATTACATGACTAACAACCTACATATTGTTATGAAATAAGTCTTACTTCACAATTCATCCAACCAATTAAGAGAAAATCCTCTTGAACAACAAGAAACATTCACAACAATAGTAGGACACATGCTGTCCAGAATTTCCAGCATAACATAATAGCATATACTTCTTGTTTCTGAAAAAATCATACTTAATACACAACTATAATTGCTTACCTTTGCCTTATAGCTTCTGTATTCCCTTCAAAATCCTTAGTGAATTTTGTTTACAGTTGGTGAAGTGAATTAGAGAGAAGACAAAAGACTTTAAGAAAGCTGAAACTTCATTTTCTAGTGGAATGAATTAGTGCTGCACTTGATCCATTTTTAAAGATCAATTTGGCCAACTTTGTCTTCCACTTGAGACC